>LOJH01026174.1:4727-18489 GCA_001685095.1 Ellobius talpinus
GAGAGAGAGAGAGAGAGAGAGAGAGGAGAGAGAGATTTGTGTGAGAGAGTACTCATGCTTTATTTCATTGCACTGAGCATGAGGTTTGAGGCAATGCCTACTTCAGCATCAAAATATTGGTAATGCTTCAAATATAAATTAAATTTTAAAACACTGAGTGAGGAGTGTATAAAAAGATCAAGTGGATACAATAAACAGCCAAAGACAGTATCTTGACACTAGAATAATATTTACAGTGTGGGGTTTTAGAAATATCTGTAACTACAATTCTTTTATATTTCCAAAAGGGCATTCTATGTGCCTCTACTTGTGGATGTAGTTTCAAAAGACACAGTAAATACAGAATTCACTTGAACTACTAAGCACATGTTCTCCTTCAGTTCTGTTAATCTCTTCCCTGACATCTTGTTTATCTAAACAAATATGAATAGTGATATACAGCATAAAATGCTACTCACCAACAAGAAACAAGTTAATACATTATTAAAGCTAAAAATTGCAATGACAATTGTGATACAATAGCTCTAATATACAAACATTAACATGATGTCAATTGATGTTTATTCTGGAATTTATATGCTGAGAAATTTTCATCAAAAATCAAGACAAATGAAACAGAGAAGCCTATTCAGAAATATGTCATATATCTTCTCAATCATATATAGAGCCCAAGCCTAGACTATAAGAAGATTTTTCAGGGTCTCAAAAGTATCTTGAATTTAGTAAGGGTTAAAGTATTTATTATTACATCGGCATTATGGAAGACCAAACTCCCATGAGTGTTGTCAGTCACACTTGAGAGCCTTTGGCTTGACACAAGGAATAATCAACTGACAGCATTGCAGCTGATACTGAATGTTTAGATAAGTGTTTAAAGAACACAAATTGAGAGATTTTTACCTGTCATGAGACAGATACAAATGGAAGGTTTGTAATAAATTCATTCAATACTGCTATCTGAGTGGCATGCATGTGCCTAGAGAATGCAGTCAAGGTTCTACATATTAGCCACACTTTTATTTACAATAGACTGCAGTTTGAACTAACTTATATGAAACAGGAATGGGATGCATTTCATACAGTTACAGCAACGCAGAGAGACTTAGGATATGGTGGGACGCCTCAAAACAGCTAAAATAAAGCAATGAGGACTTACACGGCTCATCAAATCCTTTCACAATTCATATTGGCTAGAATCTCCCTTCACAAGGAAACATGCATCGTTTCCATAGCTCTCTGACTTCCCATGCCCACCATAAGTCTCACTTACAATTCCCAGGGAAAAGGTAATTGACTTGAGACAAGGAGCTACATTAGGATCAAAGAACTGAGGCCAGAAGTAATGAGAAGTGATCATGGATGACAAGAACTCTGAATCCTACCTTCCTTGGGTATACATCAATTTTATCATATATTAAGCAGTGAAATAATAATAAATAGTTGAGAACTGCATTATGGGAATTAAACAGACATTGTTAGTAAAAGTGTGACCAACATTCTCTCTCATATGAATGGGTAAATTTGCTACAGACATACAATGGAATATTATCGAACCTGGAAAAGAGACAAAAATTCTTCGACTGTGGTTACACTTATGTCTCTAGGGAGCACTCAGGTGAAAGGGCAATCATAGGCTGAAGACTGTATGCATGTGCTTATATAAGGTTTCTAAGACAGCCACACATCCAACAGAGTCTAGAATAGTAGCCATCAAGAAGCTAAGGGAAAGTATATTTGTTGATCAATAGGTATAAGATATTACACCAAGTATAGGAAAGGCAGAGATTTATTAGACACACCTGATCCCAAGGATGAAACTCCTACAATTCAGATCCAGAGCCTGAGGCCATTAAGGGCAGGAGTTCAGTTAATAAATATAGAGAAACCAGAATGGTGGACTAAATGGGAAAATGAGTAAGACATCAGAGAACCTTCCCATTTGGGAGTGTTATGAGGGGCATAGGCCCATATAGTAAGACTATAAGACACAAAGGGACACATTTAGCTCAGTGATTATCCCCTTGAGAAACGAAAATTGCTCTTAAATTGTAGTGTAGTGTCTGGAACCCAGAAGAAGTCCTTTTCCCAAGGTCAGCCTTTTGGTTAAGGACCTCCATTCCCTCGGGGCTTGAGGAAAGTTCCTCCTTGCTAAAGCAGTCACTCTCCTTCTCTCTGGCAAGAGGAACTTGTGGCCCTTCCAGTAACAGAGGACAGGTGCCTATTGTCAAGGTCAATTCTAGATTCCTCAATTCCTGATCTCAATCTACACCCCAGCTCATGTGCCCCCTTTCTCCCATTTAATTCTATCTGCAATTCTAGAGTATAAAAGCATTCAATAAATGCTCCTGGTAGCCATCCTGATTCACCCTCAGATCATGCTTGTTCAGCTCCCCTCCTGGACTCCCTCCTGTCCTGCCCCCACCGACTCCACACATCCTCTTTGGGACCTGAACCCTCACGGAAGCGGGTCTTCAGCACATTAACACAGAACTAATAGACAACAGCATTGACTAACAACTCTCAACACTGCCTAAGAGTCAGCCAGAACTCCAGCCTGAAGGAAGACTATTCTCTCCTTAGGGAACAGGACAACTCTCTTGTGTGCACAGAGGTAAGAGTCAGCATTTCAGCATTATTTTGAGGGCCACTTTGAGCAATAAAATTACCACAAAAAATAAATATGTAAAAAATTTAAAATACAACTTTAATGTATTTATAAGACAGATTCAGTGCACAGCGTGACAGGTGAAATAGAGGAGACTATCATCTTTTTTGATGAGCTAAGAACCTTCTCAGCAAGTGACTCAACTTTTTTTGAAATTCAAAAATTGTTTTAAAAAATTGTAAAGTTTAAAACCAGATGTGATTACAGTACAAATTCTTTGTATTTTTGTCAATGAACTGAGAATGTGACAAAAGTCAGTTTCCAAGTAGCACATTGGTTATCCAAGTCATGGTGACTTTTTACTGAAATAAATTATGTTTGCAGAAACTGAAAAACAACTTGATCTTTAAAAGCTTTGAGTTAAAACAGTGGTGACTCGGTGGTTTTTTGTTTGTTTGTTTTGTTTTTAACACTGTACACAACCCCACAAGATAGGGGAAGCACTGTATTAATTTGAGATGCCAAATAAATTTTACATAACAGGCCAATTGCCAACCATGGAAATTCACAAAGAATGATGTTCAGTTGGAACCTCCAGCTTGCTCCTACATGATCCAGAAAGACCCATTCCTGTCTCTTTCTCTCTCCAAACCCCTCCTGCTCAGAGAGTCTCCAAACAAAGAAAAGGTGTCAAGAGTCCACCCACTTCTGCATTCTTGGTAGCTATTGTAACTTCCTCCACAGCTGCCCCCAGTAGCCCAAATCTAAGCCTAAGTGGTCAGCTGTTGACTATACTTGGGCACAAATCCAGCTTATGACGGAAGTATCATCACCCCTTACCTACAACCAATAAAATCTCCCTTCTTTAGTTCAGAGGTGTGGCTTCTCTAGCCTCCACCTTCGGCACTGGAGAACTTGTGAGAGTTGCTTTGGTCAAATAAACGTGTTGTCATACTTTTTCAGTTTGGCTTGACGTGGCTTACTGCATCAGTGGAGAAAACTAGTATGGGGTGAGGTGCAGAAAACCTATTAGATGACAGCTGACTATATTTAACGTGAGAGTCTCTGACCCCGACCTCCCTATTTTGATCTCTCTGTGTGTTGCTGTATCTCGTCTGTCTGTGACCCTATTCTCCACCAGTTATTCCTTCATCATTCTCTATTCCATGGTGAGGTCAAATAATCTGAAGTAGAAATTTTTACCTGAAATGTAAATGTCCAAGAAATTCCATGGGCAGAAGAAAAAAGTTCTAACCCTAACCTTAATATATTAATTACCCATATTAAAATGTTTAGGTGGAAGTTCCACCTCAGTCCCTTTCTCTCTCTCCGAACTCTGTCCACTCTGAGAAAGCCTACCAAGTGTTGATCCCTTCACCTGAGATGCTCAATAACAAGTCTCCAGGGTATTTAAGACCCAGTCCATAGATCTGCCACGTGATTTCTCTCCTGCTTCCCCTAAAAGTCACCTGGGAGTTGCTTTGCTCTTTTTTAATTAAACCTGTTCTTATTAATTCAGCTGGGCTTGGCTTATGGTATCCGTGGAGAAATCCAAAACCGGGGATCCAAAAATACTTATCAGAAATCATTGAACTCTGATGAGGACTATCAAATTAAAAGTGTTTTCCACATATATAGAGATAGTAAGAAAGTACTACAAAATGACCATAGGGATTAAATACCACAACCAGACAAAATCTATCAGGCAAATAGTGACTATGGCTGCTGTGGTCTGAATAAGCATGGCCCCCTTATATTGAATGCTTAGTCACCAGGGAGTGGCACTATTTGAAAGGATTAAAAGAATTGACTGTGGCCTTGTTGGAGGAAGTATATCATTGAGGGTAGACTTTGAGGTTCCAAAAGCACAAGCCAGGTCCATTGTCTCTCTTTCTGCTTGTGCATCAGGATTTAGTTCTCAAACACTTCTCCAGCACTTTGTCTGCTAGACCTCTTTCCTGTACTACTCCTGTAATTATAATGGCATAAACCTTTGTAAGCAAGACCCCAACTAAAGCTTTCTCTTAAAAGAGTCATCATGGTGGATGTGGGATTCCCCTATGTATGCTGTGAATATGTTTTATTACCACTGATTGACAAAGAAGCTGCTTTGACCTATGGCAGAATAGAACTAGGTGGGAAAACTTAAACTGAATTTAGGAAAGAGAATGCAGGGAGAAAGAAGGCAGAGTCAGGCAGATGGCATGTAGCTTACCTATAGGAACCTTACCGATAGGTAACAGTCTCATGGTGATACATAGATTAATAGAAATGGGTTTATTTAAGATGTAAAAGCAAGCTATATGCCAGAGCCATGAGCCAAACTGTTGTAATTAATAACTTTCTGTATGTTTATTTGTAACTGAATGGCTGCAAGACCAGACAGGACAGAAGTCTCTGATTACAAATGGTGCCCATCGTGGGGCATGGATACATATAAGGTGTAAGAAAGCAGTTTTTACAAAAGTGGGTTGAGAGGTGTCAGCAGGTAGTTATCAGATGGAAATTTGGGGAAAGCATCTATGGAGGTATGGAAGAAGAAGGAGCACTGGACAGAAAGAAGAGTGGACCATTCTTCAACTACAGGACAAACCTTCAGTAATTTAACATGGAACCTGGAGTGTTACTCAATGGAGTGCCCCATATGAGACAGAAATAGTCAGGCATACCCTTCCATGCCAGGCCTATACTTCAATCACAGACCTACCCTACCCTTCCAGACCTTTCCTTCACTTCCAGGCTGACCCTTCCATGCCAGGCCTACCGTTCTATGCCAGGCCTAGCCTACCATGACAGGTCTACCTTTTCATCCCAGGTCTACCCTTCCATGCCAGGCCTACTCTTCCCTCCCAGAGCTACCCTTGCATCCAAGGCCTACCCTTCCATCCTTTAGTCACCATAGCAAGATATATGTTGTCCCAAGAGCGCCAAATGTAGAAGGAACAGCTCTCTGAGACTGAGGTTGTCCCTGAACATGCTGACGGAGCTAAACACGATCCAGGTGTTGGGTCATGAATCCTATGTCCTCATCTCTATTATGGGGAATTAACTGGAGGCAGCTGTGAAAAGTCTATTCTGTAGAAGCAGATGTTTTATGGAAGCACACGTCCTTCCTCTTCCCTTCCCATGACCCAATTTATTCTTCTCTTTCTAAAATAACGGCCATGCCCAAGGTAGGAAATACTGATCTCATCTTCCCTCAAAATTTGCCAAGATATGCACTACTGACATGCTACTATAGAAGGGGATATCAAGGCTAAAAAGGACAACCTGGCAAGGGTCATTTATTTTCCATAATTTCCTTTCCCAAATGGGGAAAGGCAAGTCCTTCGTGAATGAAATACTGACCTGGAATACTATGCCTTCTATTTGGTTGACAGATTGCTACATGCTTGGTGAAAGTTCTGCACCATAGAAAAGTAAGAGATCCTGCATGTGGTCTTTGGCACAATGTGGAGAAAACTCTAGCACAACCCATTACACTACGAAATTTTATAGACCCTCGTTGGTTCCTACAAGGAGCCAAAAATCATGCCCATGTGAGTAATTGAGGACCTGACTGCATCCTTCTGTGAAGTTATTTTCCAGGAATACAGAGACTACTATGATCCAGAGTACTGCAAGAGAAACAAGGAGGGAAGATGAGTCATCCTATGTTCATGCTATATATTTTAAGTGATGGATTTGAAATGAGCAGAAAGTAAATGAATGTTCACATTGCATTATGTATCAAGTAAAAATTCACATGTGTATCCTACAATAATGCAAAATAAAGACCTCCAAAGGAGTCACCCTCAAGCCATTACTCCACAGGATAAACAGGCTAAAGCATAATGATAAAATCAGCCTTCAGAAGCAGTCCTGGAGAATTGCTCAGGCGAGCAGGCAACAGTCCTTTAAGAGTCATGACATGGATAAATAACAGTATTTTCTAACTTTATGTCACAATAGAAGAGACAAAAATAGCTGGGAACATACCAGAAGAGAACACAGCCACTATCAGGCAGCTTCAGTGGCACTATGCAGCAAACACACAGATCTAATTCAATGCCTACCAATCTAAACTGTCAGTTATAAAACTGTATATCTTAGACGGTTATGTCAATTTTACAGAAATTTTTAAATTAACTTAGTTACTAAATAGGTGACAAGTGGGATATTTGTGCACTGTGAAGCTGTATTGCTGCGACTGGTGTAATAAAAAGCTGAATGGCCAACAGCTAGGCACAAGAGATAGGCAGGCGGGACTTCCCAGCAGAGAGAAAACTCTCAGAAGAAGAAGGCAGGGTTGCCAGCCCAACAGGAAGGAAGCAGGATGGGCAGTACAGAGTAGTGGTAACCCAGTCACATAAAAGAACATAGAGTAAAAGATACGGATTAATTTAAGTTAGAAGAACTAGTTAGGAACAAGCCTAAGCTAAGGTTAAGGTGTCATAATTAATAAGTTTCTGTGTTTTTTTTGGGGGGTGCTGCTGGCCCAAAGAAAAATCCGCATACAGGATCATACAAAACTACATCTGCCCAAGATTCTGAACACTATAAAATAACACTAGTGTTATGTAACTTTTTATTAACAAATAAAGGTAACAACAAAGTTTACTTAAAAGTCATATAAGAAAATATGTCGCTCATCCCCCCATCTCCCCAGTGTACACAGAAATAAAGCAAGAATAGAGAGGAGCACATGACACAGAAGACCACCACACATATGCTTGCATACCCCTGCTTTAGAGATCCAACCTGAAACAAAGTAGTTGAAAGTTTGGGTACCAGGTTGGATGGAGGTCAAAGAGATTGCTGCTTGGAGGGATAGGGGGGAAATCAAATCACTAGCAATTATTGAGAAAATAAATCACATAATTATGTCTCAAATCTAGCATAGGCACACTCAAAAAGTAATCCTTGAGACAAAAAGAGTCCTGTTACTTTTATTCCACAGTCTAATACTTAATTTTATTAATGGCCAACATCATTTTAGATTTATATGAACTGTAGAGTTTGTGCTAGGTCTACGCAGACAAAACACCTTAGTTTCCTCAAAAATTTAAATGAAATGAATCAGTAGCTGTGGGAATAGATGATATTTATGATATCTGGCTGGAGAAATATAAAGTCTAGAAACAACTGGACTCACAGGACATCATGAAATACAGCATCAGTACAACCCTTGTTGTGACTTCTTATCTTCATCAATTTCACTGGAGTTGACATAACTGAGGAAAGCTGAAGACCACTGTGCCCACAGGCTTATGAACACAAATATTTAAAAGAGTTTGATGACAATATTCCTTCTAACATAATTCTTCACTCTTTTCATGTGCAGAGTGATTCAAAATAAAATGTCAACAACAGACCTAAATATTTTCAGTCTAGAAAATGCTTTCATACAAATATTTCTATTCCATTGATTCTAAGTACTTATAAGAAATATGCAAGAAGGTGCTAAAATAAAAATAGTTTTTTTGTTTTAGGAGAGTATCACAATTTTGATTAAATGCGACATCATAAAAAACCTAGTTCTAAAATAAGATGATTTAATTCAAACCCTGGAATCAGAAGGAATGGGTGTAACTCGTCAGAAAACAAATTCTGAGTATTTCAATGTCCCTCTATATATGTCTCCATAAAATAACCATTCTCAAAAATTATCCTATGTATTTTACATTCTCTAAGAAACTCATAAACTTGGAGGCTGGTCAGATTGCTTCAGTGGTTAAAAGTGCCTTCCCCAGGAGCATGAGAACTGAAATTCGGATACTCAGAACCCATGGAAAGAAATATCAGGTGGGCATAGTGGACACCCTGCAATTCCAGTCTTGGAAGACAGAGGCAGAGGATGGGTCATCATAGAAGGTTGACTTGTGATACTAGTCATATTGTGAGCTCTGGGTTTGATTGAGAAACGCAGCCTCAAGGACTAAGGTAGAAGACAGATGGAAGAGAATTCTCAACAACTGAGGTGTCCACATGCGTATGCACATGTGTGTACTTATGCATGCCTACACACATGTGCTTTCCCACACATGTGCATATATGTGGATGCCTGAACGCACACACACACACACACACACTCATACACACACACTAGAAAAAGGGGCACTGTAAATTCTGATACCTATCATATTTTAAGTGTACATTTTTATCAATCAGAAGGTGCTAAGGGAATGAATGAACTAGCTAATCCTCTGTCCCACTCAATGTACTTTAATCATTAAGCAAAGCTCATGTTAAGGTAAAGCAGATAAAGCAGTATCATGGAATTTGTAGTCTAAAAGAGAAAGCAGATATTAAGCAACCATGGATAAAAGACCCCTAAAACTTAGCAGTTAGTATATACACTCAGAAATCCCACTGCTAGGGATAAACCCTGGCTTTTTCCAAGCAAAGAGCTTTTCCATAAAAAACATCCAGCCTCGTTACAGTGACTGTCTGGAACACAGTAAAATGCAGTATGTATTGGCAGTATGTATTGGCTGTTGTCAGCAAGCATGGCAATGGCCAGGAACAAGAAATATACAAAGCAAGGTAAACTTATACTGGCCTATGTAAAGCATGAAGTCAAACTTTAAAAATAACATTTGATGGTTAAAATTGGGTGTGTCTACTATTTCTGTTCACAAAATTTACTGGTCATACTTCATTTATTTGTCCATGCAGCAAGGATTTGATGAGGTTCTTGCATGTGACTGACTGTAAACATGGCTCCTGTATTCATGGGTATGATAATACATCTTGGGGGATACAAATAAAAATACCCATAGACTCAATGGGCACTTAAATATAAGTGATGATCTAAGCAGATCCTAGGCATTTTATGTAAAATGAAAAGGATTTCAAGATGTGTGATCCCTACTAAATTCACTTGCCACTTAGAAGTCACCAGACTGCTTACTCAAAACACAAATTTCTCCTGATTTCTTCCCCTCATACTACTAATGGAACTCATTAAAAATTTTACAAGACTTTAATTCCTAAAGACTGAATAGAAGTACCATTAAAAAGTATAAGTCCTGAATAAAACAGACCATATCATCATATCTAGCCACCCATGCATCATCTGTGGCACTCAGATTCCCATTACTGTGATAAAATATTGGAGATGATTAACTTATAAAGAGAAAATTGGAGCTTTTTGCTTCTAATTTTGGAGATTCTAGTTTATTATAGAACAATTTGTTGCTTTAGTTCTTTGTGGGGGGCAGTAACAGGATATAGAATGTCAAAGCAAACTGCTTTAACTCCTAAGTCAGGAAAGGTGAAAAAAACAGGGATAAGCAATAGTAGTCTTTAAAATCCACTTTGTGAAGTAATCTCAGTATTCTAAGGACTTCCCACAATCTCTACCTCTTTAACAATCCACAAAACATCCTAACAACATCATCATGAAGACCAAATCTATTACATGGGACTTTGGTAAGATGTGTTGTTATTAGCGTGAATCACTTATTCAAAATACAGAGCCATCTTAAATAGCTGGTATCATAACTCGGTGCTCAGGTTCCAAATCCTTCTTCCATTGAGTTTTGTGAAGCAATTATTGAATAAACATATAGACATTGTAGTATAGTTTCAATAGCTCCTGGTCTTAGATTTTGTTTCCTTTTGTTTCTCAGGCAATGTCTCACCACATAGGAAATACTGGCCTCAAACTGGTGATCATTCTTTCTCAACCTACAGAGTGCCAGGACTATAGGTGTGAATCACCATGCCTGCTTTGGTCTTTGATTTATGATAACCTTTCTTCTTCCATTCATTCAAGTATTTGTTAAATATCTGTATGTGAGTTCCTTGTTGGTTACGTGCATGATTATTCCAACCTGTTTAGGTTCTTTGTGCCTTTTGGGAACATTACTCTCATTTTCCCTTAGCAAAGGGAGACTAGCTGGCCCTAAATCCCATGTACTCATGAAACTGATGCCATCAGTTCGAAGACAGCAGTGCAAAGCTATGGGAGTCACCACATTGTTCTGGGATGAGCTATGATTTTTTAATGGTTTTCTTCCCATTTGAGTTACCAATGACTGCATGAGTGTGTGAAATCCTCAGCAGTGCCCACCAACCCAGATTCTACCCAGAAGCAGAGCCATCTGGAGCCAAAGTGTGACAATATAGAAAAGAATAGTTGACAGAGGAAATCTGAGGTACTGTTGATTTTTCCTATGGGGTGAGCACAAACTCGGGGGAATGAAACAACCGTATTCTTTTCACAAGTGGCTTAGATAGGGTTCCAGTTGCTGTGAGGAAGCACGATGACCAAAAGCAACTTGCTGAGCAAGAGTTTATTTGGCTTATGTCTTGAATCACAGTCCTTTGAAAGAAGCAGAGAAACTCAAATGGGATGGGAAGCTGAAGGCAGGAGCTGATGCAGAGGCCATGGAGGAATGCTCCTTACTAGCTTTCCGTGGTTTGCTCAGCCTGCTTTATTATAGAAGCCAGGATGCTAGACCAAGGATAGAACTGGCCAAAATGGGTTGGGCCTTCCCGCATCAATTAGTAATTAAGAAAATACCATACAGGCCTGCCTACGGCTCAATTGACATTCCTTCCTCTCAGGTGATTCTAGTTTGTGGGAAGCTGACATCAAACTAGCCAGCACAGCAAACAAATGAAATTTCTCCAGTCTGTCTTTGTACCTGGTGGCAAAACAAAGAGTAAGAAACACCTTAGTGTATCTTTCCTTTCCTCTCCTTCTTTGGGTTGGTTCAAAGGGCTACAAAGTCAAGGGTGAGAGGTTATCTGCCACCAGCTCTCCCCTTGTCACCCTGAAGCAGTCTGCTTCCCTAACAGATCCCACTTTCTTACAGGCTCCCTTCTGGTCCTCCAGATCCTCCATCTTTCTCTTGACAAGCACTAAATGTTCTTCAAAACCCTTTTTGTTTCTGACCAGACAAAACAAAGAACCATTCCAAACAAAACATTACTTGGACCCTTGGATAGAATGTACATTAATGACATAGGCATCCTCTCTTCTTAGGCTGCATGCACCCACAAAAGTTCATTTTCTAATAAATCTCTACCCTAGAACTTGTCTCATTATTGGGATTTTATGTATATCTAGGCGTCCACTCTCTGTGTGTTGGGCCAAAATTATTTCAGGGCCTATACCTTGAGGTCTGTAGGACAGAGAAAAGCCTGGCTCGAGTTTGAGGGAACCGAGTGAGGATGAGGCAGCAAAATCTAGGTAGACGCCCCTCCAGAAAGAGGGAGGGCTTGGCTGTCTCTCTTTGGCTGGAGGTACCTTCACATCACACAATGTCACTTAACCTATATAAGCTGAAACTCACATTCATAAACTGAGTTCCTGCTTTGAGTTGATTCCCTATTGTGTCTGATTGACCTGCATTGTGGGGCTGCAGAATGGGTGGATAGCGCACTCACCTTTCCCTGGGGAATAAGGATGCTAAGGAAGCCTGGCATCTCTGGTTTCATTTCTAACTGGCTTTTCTTCATTTTGAAGCCTGGGATGGGATAACTATTTTTATATTACGCTATAGCCTTCCCAAGCCATTATTATCACAAACTTGGCCTTGTGAAATTAAACAATTGGGATGGGTATAAAATCACCTCAGTACAGTTCTGAACTGAAGAACAAGAATGGAAATAGTATCCTGATAAAAACAAAAATAAAGAAAACGATCTGCTTTCCGCTCATCCAGCATGTGGTTCTGGCGTTTGAGGGATGGAAAAACATAAACAAGAATAGCTAACTGAAAGTTCATTATTTTTTTCATCCCATGATTTTTATCTATATTTTCATTGTTTGAGCCGAGAAGAACACCATTTGGCATCAAAATAATAGCTCACAACGCAAAGACATGCAGGAATGAAGTTGTGGAAAGCTATTAATGGAAATTAAGCCAAAAAAGAAGCTTAATCAGATTTGTAAGTTTTAAGGAGATTCCTCTGGCTCTTGCATAAAGGAGAGTACCTTAGGCAGAAAAGCTGGAGTTAAGCGCTCAAGTGTCAGTGATCAATTACATCCAGAGGTGGGAAAGAGGGAGGGCTGGGCAGAGAAGAAAAGGGAAAGCAAACCACTTGTTCTCTTGATGGTTTGCTGTGAGAAGGACAGGGCTGTTTTCCTGACTGCTCATCAGGAGCCAGCAACAGAACCAGAATTAGGAATCAAGACACTCAGCTGGGACATGGCGTTGCTATGAAATTCTTACAACTAAGTCTGTTTAGGTCACACACCACACACACATGAAATGGTGATCATAACATAATGTGAAGTATTTTAAATGACAAAGGAATTGTTATTTAGCATTTGACCACATGTAATATGACACTGGCAAACAATTCAAAATAAAATGTATGAAATTCTTCACTTCTGCTTTTGGTTTTTGAAAATCCCTTGAGTTGACCGGTAGTTATCTTAAATTTGAAAACCACTGCTTTTCCTTTGCATCAATAAATTCAAGAGCAGGTGTATTCAGATGGAGACTATAGGACGAATGTAAGCTTAAACACTTTGTGAGAAACCAACCCAAATGTGGTTGGTAGAAGCTGACTTACATCCTGAGGAAGCATATGAATTTACTTTCATAACTTGTCAAATACAAACAGTTAGGAACAAAATGGGTGCTGAAATTGGAATGGACCCAGGGATATTTATTTCAGCTTACTAGGACAGGAAGGATTCATGGAGATAGCATTCATGTGTCTCCTTGCAAAGAAAAAAAGGTGGGCACTAAGAAAATTCCAAGCATTAATATTTATGAGAGAATAATGAACACTGATTTTTCACTCTTCAGTTTGTTTGATTCTATCTAAATTTTTGTTTCCAGATTGGAATTTACAATCACAGGGCCAGAGAGATAGCTCAGTGGTGAAAAACACTTTCTGCTCCTGCAGAGGACCCACGTTTAGTTTCCAGCACTCACACGGCGGCTCAGTCTTCTGGAACTCTAGTTCTAAGCGATCCAATGCTCTCTTCTGGTGTTCATGGGCACCAGACATGCACATAGCATACATAATACATAGATACATAGATACATACATACATACATACATACATACATACACATACAGGCAAAATATGCCTACACATAAATAAATATAAATAAAATTATAGAAAATCCTTTTAAAACCACCACATTTCCTTGCGATAACCTTAAGTATCAGATCTCAAAGTTGGTCCAGTTTGAGGACAAGTGTCCT
>LOJH01026175.1:320-15693 GCA_001685095.1 Ellobius talpinus
TGGACTTGAGTTTTGTGCATGTTGATAGATATGGGTCTATTTTCATTCTTCTACCTGTTGATATACAGTTAGGCCAGTACCATTTGTTGAATATGCTTTCTCTTTTGCATTTTATATATTTTGCTTCTTTGTCAAAAATCAGGTGTTCATAGGTGTGTGAATTGATATCTGGGTCTTCGATTTGGTTCCATTGGTCCTCCTATTTGTTTTTATGCCAAAACCAGGCTGTTTTCAGTACTGTAGCTCTGAAGTAGAGTTTGAAGTCAGGAATTGTGATGCCTCCAGAAGTTCCTTTATTATACAGGATTGTTTTGGCTATCCTGNTATGAAGTTGAATATTGTTCTTTTGAGGTCTGTGAAGAATTTTGCTGGGATTTTCATGGGCATTACATTGAATCTGTAGATTGCTTTTGGTAAGACTGCCTTTTTTACTGTGTTAATTTTACCAACCCAAGAGCATGGGAGATCTTTCCATTTTCTGGTGTCTTCTTCAGTTTCTTTCTTCAGAGATTTAAAGTTCTTGTCATACAAGTCTTTCACTTGTTTGATCAGAGTTGGACTCCAAAATATTTTATGCCGTTTGTGTAAGCCACTCCCTCTTAAAGTCACTAGCATCCTAGCTTTTAGTAGAGTTACCTCTTCGCTTTCTTTCCTTCCCAGCCCTGTGCGCATGTCCAAACAAAAGAGTTTGACTCTGCTTATGGGCTTGTTGTATTTGAGTCTCACAGTTTTGCTCACACTATGAGTGGTTCCCATTCTGACCCTTTTCTGAGTTGGCAGACACATGGCTGTCTCCAGCTTGTGGCATTGAAGGACTGCTCCTGTGAGCATTCCTCTGCTCACCTTCCCCAGGACGTGCACAGTCACCTGCCTCCAGGGACATTTCCCTACAGCCCACACAGAAGTCACACCTTTGGACAGTGGTTCCCCACCTTCCTAACGCTGCAACCCTTTAATACAGTTCCTCATGGTGTGGTGACCCCCAACCATAACATTATTTTTAACACTACTTTATAACTGTAATTTTGCTACGGTTATGAGTTGTAATGTAAGCATCTGTACTTCCTAATGGTTTTAAAGTGACCCCAAAGGGGTTATGGCCCCCAGGTTGAGAACTGCTGTCTTAGGAGATATATGCGAAAGTGTTCCCCAAATTCTTGCTTCCACTTAAACCCCCACCCACAGCAGTCCCCATCGTCCGCTCCACCCCCACCAACTCTTCTTGTTGCCAACTTGAACATTTCCAGGGCTCAGGTGCCTTCCGTCTCATGGTGACTATAATTTGCACTCCTCTCCTTCCTGAGTAAAATCAGGCAGCTCCTGCAGTAATTGGCCCCCTGAAATTCCTCTCGGGTTATGGGTCTATTGCATCTTCTTGATTGTTTTCTTGTTGCAAAATTAAAACTTTTTCTTTTGGTGAAATTTCATCTTCCTTAAAATTACATTGGACAAGGAAGTGCGCCCAACTTCCAAGCGGCACCTGCTTACCTGATTTCTGTGCACGGTGAAGGCAACCCTGCAAAGCACAAAATGGATGTTTTTTTTTACTTCACGTCTCTGAAAAGGTAACAACAAAAGCTCCCAGAAACTTACCCTTCCAGGGCACTGTTTTCTTATCTCCATTTTCCAGCTCCCTTATTTCCCTATATTTTCTTAGAGAACAAACATATGCCAACACCCCACAGTCTTTTGTTAAAATCACCAAGCGTAGAGAAGGCGATTTATTATTCTACTGGGTGTTTTTCATGCTGTGTTTTATGCATTGTTATGAGCTGGTTCAACGTGACTAAGGTACTGCCTGCCGTGCATATGACCTCCGTGGCTGCGATAACATCAAATAAAGAATATACATTTGGCTCCAGTGGGGAGCTGCCCCGAACAAAAATAAATTGACAGCTTCCAGAACCCCAGGCTGTAGCTTTTGCTCCCCTTAACTGCTTTACACATTTGGGAATGAGCTCACTGGCAGGGAGCGAAGCCCATACAATCTACCATTACATAAATTATTCAGTCATCTGTGATGTCCTTGTAACATGAGAACCCCTAAGAAAAAACTAAATAGCTGCCCTGCTTACAGAGGCACATGCCTGCTATTTATAGCCGTCATGGAAGCTGCTTTGAATAAACCCGACTAGAACTCCCCGGTAACCTGGGAGGATGGATGCAGGGTTTCACACGAAGGTGTTCGCTGCGTGCGTGCCTGCAGATGGGCATGGATACCACACAGAGGACCAGCAGAGAAAGCCCAAGCAGGTGGAGCTTGTCTGTCAGCTCTTTCTCACTTTCCTCTTACATTCTGGAAACCGAAACAAGGATGGACAGATTACAGGTCCCAGCAGGTCCTGTGGTACGTGTTCCTGACTGTATCCAGGCAACACGGCCCCTGCTTTTTCAAAAGATGTCTTCATTTCTGGTTAAGAATGTCAGATGTCCGTGGCAGACAAATAGGAGCCTGGGACACTGAGCCTCCTAATTATCTTTCCTCAACACATGGGTCCCCGGTTACCCAGAGTCGAGGCTTCCTGTAGATCAGAGCTGGGCAGATGCTGACTTTCAAGATTCCTCACTCTGCTAAAGCCAGAAAAGAAATACCCACATGTCTTTTTCTTTATTGCTTAATTGATTTATATTTCTTTATTATGGTGCTAGGGACCGAATACTGGGCCTTATACATGTTGGGCAAGTAAGAACCTGGTCCACTAAAATGTGCTACCAGTCTGCTCATAGCTTAACTTTTTAAAAAGTTTCTTTTATTTTTAATTCTGTGTCTGTGTGTGGCCATGTCCATGTGAGTAAAGGTGACCCTGAAAGCCAGAAGCCATCTCCTAGAGCAGTGCTTCTCAACCTCCCTAATGCTGCAACCCTTCAGTATGGTTCCTCATGTTGGGGTGACTCCCAACCATAAAGTTATTGCCATTGTTACTTTATAACTGTAATTTTGCTACTGTTATGAATCATAATGCAAATATCTATGTTTTCTGATGGTCTTAGATGACCCATGTGAAAAGTGTCATTTGACCCACAAAGGTTGAGAACCATGGCCCTAGAGCTAGGGTTCCGGGCAGTTGTGAGCCACCTGATATGGGTGCTGGGACTGAACTCTGGGTCCTTTGCTAAAACAGTACATGCTCTTAAATGCCAAACCATCCCTCTAGCCTCATAACTCGATTTTTAAATTAAAAATATCTTATAGAATGAGCCTGGAGAGGACTCAGTGGTTAAACTGCTTCTCATATAAGAATGAGGACCAGAGTTAAGATCCCCAGAAGCCATGTAAATACCAGGTGGGTGTGGTGGCCCACCTGTAAGACAGAACAAGGTGTCCTCAGAGCTACTTAGCTGGCATAACTAGCCAATATCAGTGGGCTCTGGGTTTGATTAAGAGACCCTGCCTGAGTGAATAAGACGGAAGAGCAATGGAGAATGACTATAGATATCAGTCTCAGGCCTCCATATGGACATGCACATGTGTGGTGCATGCATACCACACACCTGCATCACCACACACACACACACACACGCACACACATACACATAGGAAAAGTGAAAAGGAAAAAAATATTATGCCTCTTCAAAATTCCAATGACATTCTTCACAGAGGTAGAAAAATAAATCCTAAAATTTGTCCAGAAAAACAAAAGACACAAACAGCCAAAGCAGTCCTGAGCAGAATACTAGAGGTATCATATTTCCTAGCTTCAAACAAAACTACAGTCATAGAAACAAAAACAGAGTGATCGTGGCAAAAAAGCAGACTCAGACAAATGGAACACACAATCTAGAAATAAAGCCTTAGAAGGTACAGCCTTGGAATGCTGCTCAGCAATAAAAGGGGAAACTTTGAAAAATGCAAGAAGTTGGGTGGACTTCAGTGAAGACCAAATGACAACATATAGTGCCAAAACGTTAGATATTTTACTTTCAGTCGTGTGTATAAATGCATTGTTAGTGTTTGAGATAGGGTTTCACAGTGTTGCTCAGGCTAGCCTCAAAGTCTTCCAAGAAGCTGAGGTTCTACACCTGTGCCACCATGGCTAGTTTATGTGACATCCCTGAAATGATAAACAAAAGCAAGGACAGAGTAGTGATTGGTGGGAGTTGGGGGACAGAGGCATCAAGAAGAAAGTCGGGGGGAAATAAGAAATTTTGATACACAAAATCTGATATGGATAAAATAATTAGGACTAAGTACAGGCATGTGTGTGCACTATGACACCTGACTGAGAGCTATGTATTGTATCAGTGTCTTGACATGTGACATATGTGACATGATCTGTATGTTTTCAAGATGTCATCACTGGGAAGAAACTGGGTGAAGAACAATGGCATCTTCTCTATTACCTCTTACAGCTGAGTTTACAGCTATTTTAAAATACAACATCTGGGCTGGGCGGTGGTGGCGCACGCCTTTAATCCCAACACTCAGGAGGCAGAGGCAGGAGGATCTCAGTGAGTTTGAGATCAGCCTGGTTTACAAAGCAAGTTCCAGGATGGCAAGGCTGTTGTTACACAGAGAAGCCCTCTCTGCGGGGGGGGGGAACAGTTGGGTGCCTGCCACAGATGGGGCTACATCAGGAGAGCCCCTTTCGGCCTTGGTAATTTATGAGATTAAAATTACCACGGTTCTTGGTGGTTCTGAATAAGCACAGCCCTTATCCAGGTGTCATTTTGAAGACAAGCAACAGAGTTTTATCTCTGAGGATGAAGGAGACCCTTCGTGAATGCCACGATGGAGCAAAAACCAGCACAACATAGATGCTGGTGGAAAGATTCACACAGTCATTTGAAAAGTCAAGAGGACCCTTCCATTGAGAAATCAGAATGGCAGCTCACTATGGGGAGCTGAGAAGAATGGATTAATATAGGGTGCTGCGACAAAAACAACCACCAAAAGGTTCTTCAATACAAATTCCTCAAAATGAGAGATTCCTGCTCAGCACAAGCAGACAGCAGCTTTGACTCTCAAGACTTGTATCATGTGCGTGTTTACAACTGGAGAAAAAAGGCTTCACATTAAACAGCAGTTTGTGTTCCTGGAATTTCTTGCAATTTGATGTGAATCATCTTACAGAATATTAGTGTCAATAAAATCTTAAAATATCAATTTTTTTAAAAAAAATTGAGCCTGATTTTTCTCAAAGATCTGTTAATTTTACCAGACAGAAAGAAATTCCAAATATAATGTTAAAGAAAGACCTACGGGGAAGCTGGGAAAAGTTCCAAGGAAAGGGCAGAGGCATCTGCGCTCTCTCTCTCTCTCTCTCTCTCTCTCTCTCTCTCTCTCTCTCCTCTCTGTGTATGCACACGTGTTCACACATGTGCATGACCATGCTAGTATATGGGTATGGGGCATCAGAAGTCGTGCAGGGTACCAGAGATGAAGAGTGTGCCCTAACCACTGCACTGAGAGGCCCCCTAACTATGGAGTAAGGAGCAGATGGCGTGTCCCTATGGGAGCCCTGAGGTCCAACCATGAGTTTGCTGCCTTACACATCTACCATTAGATAGAGCTAAATTACCCCAGCTGCTGACACCAAGTCTTGGTTTTTTTCTAATGAACTCAAACTGCACACCAGTGGGTTCTCTCTGGGTGGCTGTGGCTGTGCTGGATTAGTCACCAGGCTTCAATTGTGCTTCTGTTTGATTAGCCAACTACAATTCCATCGACACCCTATCGTGTGTGTCCTCTGAGCACCAGGAAAGGGAGCCCCGGCTGGACTGAAAACTCCTCTGGGATCTGTAATGACAATGTGCACCTACAGGCTGAGTTCTCAATGACAACAGCGTTAGGATCATCCAGGGTGAAGGAAAAGAACTGACAAAGAAAAGGGAAATGGACGGGCTCACGGAACCACAGATGTGGGCTTTACTTGGGCCTCATCCATCTTGGCCCTCATGAGGGTGGGAGCATCTGCTCAGGGCCTGCTGGCTGACTAGAGGGGCCCGGGGTCCAGGAGCTGAGTGAGAAAGTGAACGAAAAGGACTCACCTTCATCAGACGCAGCTTCTGCTGTTTGTTATTGAGACAGGCTTTTATTCTCCAGTCTTGGCTGGCCTGGTACTCGCTCTGTAGACAGGCTGCCTCTGCCTCCCAAGTGCTAAGAATAAAGGCATGCACCACCGTGCCCAGCAGAAATGCAACTTTTAATATTATTTTTGCAATAGCAGTATACAGTGTGTGCCTAAAAGGATCCTAAGCCTGCTCCAAACACAGGCAAGCTCCTGTGTCTCTCTGAATCTCTATCATTTTGTTCATTTGGTGACCTTCAGATGACCTCTCCAGAAGTTTTAATTGGTCAGTGGACCTTCTCCAGGCATTTTCAACCTGACCCTTGCCGTCCACCCTTGGTCCTCCCTCCAGTGGCTTGGGCAAACAGTGGAGAACTGGATGGGTTTTGGGTCCAGGCAGATCTACCCCTGCAAGCTGTGTGACCTCCAGCCTTTTAACCTTTCTAAACCTATTTCCTCAACAACAAGGCAAAGCATTTCACTGTACAGCCTTTGGGGTCAGACTACCTGGTTTGCACTCTGGGGTCACTGTATGCTATCTGGGTGTCCTTGGGTCAGTTATTAATCTTTTATAGATTTCAGTTTCTACACCTGTAAAATGGATGTGACGTGTAATAAAGCTTGTTTGTTTGTTTGTCTGTTTTAGATTGCTTCAGGGCTTCTTAAACAAAGACCGCATTTTTATACAGATTCCCAAAAAGGAGGAAGTAAAAGCTAAGGTGGAGCAGCCAGTGCCCAGCTACTGCCAATGGCGTGCCCCAATGCTCATACAAGGCCAACAGCCAAGACCAGGTGACCTATGGGTTCCAGTCATCAGCATGCCACCAAGCTGGCTAACTGTGCAGAGACTCCAATGGACGTGCAAGACAAAGAAACTGGGTTCAGGGGCTGGGGATACAGAGCATTTGTCTGGCATGTTTGAGGTTCTGGGTTCTCAGGGGTCTCAGAGAGGGACAGAGGCAGAGAAAGAGAAAAAGACAGTGAGAGAAGGTGAGAGAGAGAATTTCCGGCTCAGAATAGTGACGAAATAATAGCAAACATCAAAGCAAACCCAAGGTGGGTGGAGAATTAGATCACAGGACTTTCAGAATTGTCACATTATATAAAAGGTCTGCTTTCAACCAAAGATGAGTAGGCAAGCAAATTAAGAAAATACGTCGTGTTTCTCACCATTATCTGTTTTCCTTGTACAGTTGGTTCTTGTTATTTATGGGCTCTGCATTTGTGGACTTATCTCCTTGTAAAAATTAATGTGTAATCTCAAAATCAATACCTAGGGCTCATGTTGCTTTTGCAGTCGTTTGGAGCGATGTAGAGTGGTAAACAATCTGAGCCGTAGGCACAAAGCTGTGTATACAGCAGAGCGCTATTTTGCCATCTTGTCTCGGCTCTTACACTGTTAGCAAGTGTAGTGCAGTGAGTGACATAAGGCTTACTGTTGGTGCTCCTTGTCTCAGAAATGGTCCTTTTGAGGAGATGCATGTAGGCAAGCTCTGATGGGTGAGACTTCAGTGGGCTGAGTGGCTGTGGGCTGAGTTGGCTGTGAGTTTTATGAAATCAGTGATATGTATTAGATAAGATAGCCTTAAATAGAAGTAAAGCAAGGTTGGAGAGCTGATTAGTTCTGGTGGTTTTATGCCAGAGGCTTGTAGGAACACACTCCGTTTCTCCAGAAGCAATGACTTGGTATTTTTAATTCAGAGTTCATGGTGACGTTGTAGAACACAGAAAGCAGGAATTCGTTGTGTCCATGTCTGATATAATAGGCGAAAACATGGCTATGATAAAACTACACTAGGAAATAATTTCTCCAAACCTTGAACTTGGGCTGGATTTGCTACTAGACTTTGCCAATAAAACATGGCAGTGTTGTATAAATCCTGGAGCCTAGGCCTAAGAAATTCTACAGCTTTTGTCCTTTCGGAACAACTGTCCTGGGACCTTTGCATACGGAGGTGAACTGAGCCTGCTAGAGGAGGAAAAGCGACCAAGGTACCCAGGCAGTGGCTACACATGTGAATAAAGGCATCAGGGCTTCTCCAGGCCAACCCCAATTGCCCAGCCAAATGCAGCTGTCAAAATAAGCCCAAGAAAAACCAGCAAAAGAGCTATCCAGCTGACCCGCAGAATCATGTAAAGTCAGAAATTGTTGTCAAAAGTGTAAGTTCGGTGGCAGTTTGTTTTAGAGGAGCCAATACTTGGCACACCTGCTGACTTAGAGTTCAGTGTGGTCAGGGGACTTACTGTGGCAAATTAAACATGTCACATGTCACTTTAGAGGGAAGCACTTACTTGCTCTTCATCTGCTGTGACATTCATGGAGGTGTGTCCTGATAGTTATGAATGGTTATGATACTGAATCAATAACAAGGAAAGTTGCCCTGAAGAGCTGTCTGAACCCACAGAAGATCTGCTGTGAACTAAAATGAATTAAGCATGTTATATCCAGCCTAGGACTGGGGGATGCTTGTTCCTGTAGCATACCTAACTCACTCTAATTGGCACAAGACTGGAGATCTTATCATTTTCTATACAAAACCTTCCAGCCACACAGAAAAAAAAATCTAGGCCCATCTGAGAAGAGATAAAAGCACTGAACTTAGGCTAATGGTTCAGTGTGAAGTTGCCTGGGGCTCATCACAAATATCAGCTTGCCTCTTCGAATCCATTTATTTCATATGCATTTGTTGGGTTCCTTGTTGATTAACTGCCACAAAGCATAGGCTTGATCCCTGTGACAGTCTGATGGTCTTTGGGAAAACAAAGAGTTGATCCTGAACCAGCCTGGTGGATACAGCATGCAGAACAGGGAGCACCAAGCAGCTGACCTTGCTGTCTTTGCTAAGCTGTGTCCCATTATGAGAGGCAAGTTCGCCTTACAGCTCAGTTGGCATGCCACCGTCTTCTCAGATGTCAAATGAAACGAGATGTAAAATGCACTCTGAAATCTGAATGGCAGCCGATAAAAATGAAAGTTTCTCCCTGATGTTTATGGGTAATGCTGGTGTTTCTAGCTGAGCCATGGGGTGTGAGTAGCGTAGACAAAAAGACCTTCTCTGAGAAGACAGGCAGGCACGGTTAGGTCTCTGTCACAGGTGGGAGCGTCCCTGGCACGGAGACAGGAGATGGATTTCTGTGAGCTCAGAGGGGCTGAGGCTATGGAATTGTGTTCAACAGCTTTGGACCACCTCATGATGGACACCACTACTGTTGCATCGCTCAGGGTTGGCGGCTTCAGATAGGGGCTGATCAGCATCAACACTCGTAGCCCTGGGGAGGCTGGGTATTTCTGACTTTGCTAACATGGTCTTCTGCTTTGCCGAGGGGAATTGTTCATTGCCTCTTCTGCAGAGCAATAGCTCCTTCCTCTGGCTGCAGTCTCAGCTTCTGCAACCATGTAATTTATCTCCCCAGACTGCTTGGTCCACAGTTTCCCAGGACTCTGATCATGTTCTGCTTTTTCACCCCTGGTGGCTCCTTTTCTGGAGTTCTAGATTTTCTAAGTTAAATTTCTTATGTTGACAAATGTACCCAACTGAACAATAGTGGAGGAAACAGACTTGATTTTGACTGAAAAGAAGAATGGACACCAAGCAGGGTGTGCTGGCTAGTTTTATGTCAACTTGACACAAGCTAGAGTCACCTGAGAGGAGGGAAGCTCAATTGAGAAAATGCCTCCATGAGATATGGCTGCAGGCAGGCCTGTAAGGCATATTCTTAATTAGTGATTGATGGGGGAGAGCCCATTGAGGGTGGTGCCATCCCTTGCCTGGTTCCTGGGTTCTATAAGAAAGCAGGCTGAACAAGTAGGAACAAGCCAGTGAGCAACATCCCTTGATGGCCTTTGCATCAGCTCCTGTCTTCAGATTTCTGCCCTGCTTCAGTTCCTGTCCTGACTTCCTTCGATGATGAAGTGATGTGGAAGCATAAGCCAAATAAACCTTTTCCTCCTTAACTTGCTTTGGCCATGGTGTTTCATCACAGCAATAAGAACCCTAACTAGACACAGGGCCTCTTGACAGATATGTCTCTGCAGCTCAAGAGAGCCATGTCTTGCTGAAGTAGACCCCCATCAGTCCCTTGTCTAGTGAGAACTGCACAGAGCAGCCTCTATGTTGAATGTCCCTGCCCTGTCTTATTCCCATATGACTGCTCCCTCTCCACGAACTCCAAATCCACCAGCAAGTAGCAAAGGCATTGGGGACAGGAACTGGGTTGAGATCATGTGACACACTTATATTCTCTCTGTGTTTGTCTCTGATTCTCTGCTGGAGTTCTGCTTAACAGTCCCTTTATTGCCTCTCTGGCCTCTGCTTGCTCCATTCCCATCCCCTAGTTCAAAACCAGTCATACAACATCCTCCAGGGAACAACCTATAGTCACTAAGGCCATTGCACCTCCGGGAATGGAGGTGTCACTACCACAAAGAGAGCTTGCGACGTGAGGTCAGTTGAAGGAAAACTGTGTACCTCCCTGGGGCAGGTCGTGGCTCACAAAGGCCCTCTGGTCAGCGAGGAGGGTCAGTTTGGGCTCCACTTACCTCAGTGTAGGAAGTGGCCATGTGGACTTGATGGGTCCCTCAAGGCTTCAGGAGTATGTTGTTTCCTTGGTGAGTTAAGTAAACATGCCAAGAGCACAGGCATGGCATGTGAATGCCTGTGAAAGGCAAGAACAAAGGGAATGGGAACACGTCAAAACAAAGGGCAGAAGAATGACAGAAAATAACTTGGAACCAGAAGACACAGTTCCTAGTTTTGGCGGGCCTCACGCTGGCCATAAAATTAGCCTGGAATGACTTGCTGGGCTTTGAGAATCTCTGCTTGTAAAAATGGGAGATGCCCTTGCTCCCTCACTATGAGGTGAAAGCGAGTCTGTGTGGGATTGGGCATCACAGAAACCATGGAAAAGTCCACTTGTTTTCACTTCATGTCAACGTAGCAGAATCTCAGAGACAGCTGAACCAGCTTTTCCCAGGCAAGCCCTTCTTCTCCTACCAGGCACGTTGGTACTTGTGGAGACATTGCTCAGTGTGGCAAGGGAAAGCTCCTATTGTTGTGGAATCACTGTCCTGGCAAGCCATTGTAGTTAAGATTGCTCCCTCTAATACGGTGCCAAGAGCAGACAGCTCAGGGTGATTCCAAGGAACAAAGGGTAGAATTAGGCTTGAATTCAGGGGCAAGAGCTGGTGGGAGAGCTACTAGGAATAGAGCTGGAGCCAAGTTCAAGAGGGTCAAAGAAAGGAGGCAGAATCACTAGAGAGGACCAGCGAACAGGGGTGCGAGAGGCACGGAGAGGAGGCAGGACAGCCCCTACCTTGTTCAGTACGCTGGAGTGCAAAAGTGCTGTTGCCATGGTGATTTCACTGACTCTTATGTTATATGTAATACCCTGGGTCTCATGAAATTGCTGCAATTTCTCAGAGGGGTTGACTTCCACAGCATCACAGAATAAGTATTTAAACTTCGTAGAGAAATGGGGTTAGGATCTAAGTGAAACATTTAAGCCCCTCTCCCCTTCAATTTCCCTGGGAAATTTATAGTTATAGGCTGCCAAAAGTAATGTCAATGTAGAGAAATGGGCGTGTTTAAATGGCCTCTGGAGGTCTGGTGGGGTTGTGGCTGTGATGGAATAGCAAGGAACTCTTAGTTTATCATGGGACCAAATCTCCAGCACTGGCCACTGCAACCACCACCTCTGCAGGAGCACTGTTCCTACGGCTTGAGTGTGTTCCCCAGAGCTCATGTGTTGACAGTTCTGGCTCCAGTTCAATGGCATGGAGAGGTGCCTAGCAAACGGTGATTAAGTCGCAAGGCCTCTGCCTTCCTTCAAGAATGAGTGAGTGAGGAGTGAATGAATGAGTGAATGAATGAATGAGTGCAGGCCCCTCTTCTATCTTCTCCCGGTCTTGCAAAGCAAGACAGCTGGGACCTGTGTCTTTTCATATGCCCCCCAGGTAAAGCTGAATGAATGAAATGTAGGCCTGGGTCTTACCTCACTAGCAACTGTAGCACAAATAATAAAAACCCAGAGACAGATATTGGGGATCGATAGAAGATCAGAAAAGCAAATCAGCCAGCTACTGGCTCTTACCTCTACCTCAGACTGAAATGGCAATCCTGCCTCCACGAATCCTCAGAATGAGACTGAGCTGAAAGCTGTCTCCTCCTGTTTTAAATTCCTCTCTAGTGCTGGATTAAAGGTGTGCACCACCACCTCCTGGCCTCTATGGCTAACTAGTATGGCTACTGAGATTAAAGGTGTGTGCTGCCTGGTCTGTATGGCAACAGGTGCCCCGCAGAGAGAGCTAAGGCCA
This sequence comes from Ellobius talpinus, assembly GCA_001685095.1. Classification (NCBI taxonomy): domain Eukaryota; kingdom Metazoa; phylum Chordata; class Mammalia; order Rodentia; family Cricetidae; genus Ellobius; species Ellobius talpinus. The sequence goes on from LOJH01026175.1 coordinate 12,642, forward strand.
GGAAGGGCTAGCAGGTAAATTCCATTGCCTTCTTCCCCGACTCTGGGATGTTCTGGCTCTGCCTAGCTATCAGGCACAAGTGTCCTATGTGCCTGAGCCCTATACTGTCTCCCTGTGCAGTGAGGGCTGGCTTCCTTTCCGTTCTTCCATCTTTCTCTCTTCCCTGCACTGTGCTGTGACCACCCCAAGCCCGGGCCACCAACTACTCAGACACCTTCTCTTCAAGACAATTATCAGGACCACATCCCCATCTCTTGCTCCTTCTATGCAAAGATCCATTATCTCTGTGAGGTCTTTGGACTGGAGTCCCAAGTCCCCTCCCTTGGTGAAGCTAATCTAGTGTTTGATGCAAGCCAGTAACACTTACCGGGTCACCATTTAGCCTGGGGCTCAGGACCAAGTACTCTAGCTGAACACAGCACAAGACACACTAGACAGGTGAAGTTCTCGGAATTAAATGGTTTTCTAAGGCTCATGATGACATGGATTTCTTAATTTGAAAGGACAACAAAAGAAAATTAATGTTTTTCGTCCTAAAAAAAAGGAGATGAGTCAGGCAGAGTGACACACACCTATAATCTTGGTTTGGGGTACCGAGGTCAAAACAAAAATCTCAGGTTCAAGACCTGCCACAGCTTGGACTATGACGAAGCAAGGTTTTCACAAAACAAAAGCCAAACGGATGAAAAAGTGAGCAGTTTTTATGCAGTAGCTTCAATCTGCTCTGCAAATTGCCACAGACAGTAACAAAGTCTCCAGTGAGTGGAGAAGCCCTGTGGAGTCAAGGTGTCTTCCGATTGCTCAGCAGCAGAGCTGTTACCAGAGAGTAGGTCCCAGCCTTCAGGATTAGCCATCATTTTGGCTCTCCTCCTCCAGGAATCTGCCCTTGTTCACATTTGGTAACTTTATCAGGTAGGACCATGGAGAAGCTACCTCTGAGGTCAGGGTAAAACTGAAACCTGAGCATTCCCAGGGCATGGCCCTGGCTTGTCCCCCAACTGAGAGCTGCTGTGACCAGCTAGAGTCAGCAGGAGTGGGAAGAATGAGACCTGTCCCTTGCATGCTGGAGGAGCTGCAAATCCCAAGGCGTCCAGCATCCTTCTTTCTTCAGCCAGAGCGGCCTCGGGAACTTTGCTGGCATCCATCCATAGCCTACTCCTCCTCTCTGTGCACGCTTGGTTCAGTCTGTCCTGTGTGTCTCCATAGCACTTTCAATAATTGACCCTGTAATCATGGAGGGACCATGATTCCTGGTGAAGGTCACCCACAGTGGGTGTCCGCCCAGTCCCCATGTCCTAGCTGCTGTCCTTCCAGCTTGGATCTGCCTCCCTTCTCGGTTTCCTGCTTCCTCTGCTTTTAGGAGGCTTTTGAACAGATTAGAAGGTGAGAATGCTTTACTTGTGGCTTAAAAAGCTGTTGGATCCTTGAGGCTAGAGAGATGGCCCAGCAGTTAAGGGCTCTACAGTTCTTGTGGAGAATCCAGTTTGGTTCCCAGAACCCTACATATCGTGGCTCACGACCATCTGTAACTCCAGATCCAGGGAATCTGATACCAAACACAGACACACAGACACATAATTGAAAATAACAGTTGAAAAAAAAACTTTAAAAAGCTGCTAGATCCTGACTTGCCTTCTCACATGTGAGCGCGGGTCTCTTTAGTTAGGTCATTAGCTGGGGGCTGAGGATTTAGCTCATGGGGGCAGCATAAGCTCTATAAGGGCAAGGCCATGTGTTTTATCCTTGACGTTGAAAAAAAGAAAAGAAAAATAAAAAGTTGGAAGCACTTTTCTTTTCAACTGTTTCTGAACCTTATTATAGTTACTGGGTAGGGCAAGTTACCATTTTAAAAATCTTGTAAAAAGGACACAACATATTTACATAATCCCTTGAACATTGTACCAAGAGGAAAACTTGCCGGCACTTAGACACTTAACTAATCAATGTTCTTTGGCTTGCATTTGCCTGTCTGTAATATTGTAAATGTCGTGGACTTGCCCTCCAGTAGCATCATGTCCATAATTGAGCACCTCCCCTACAACCTTCTGATAAATGAAAGCAGCCTTTCCACGTGAATTAGGAAGGCCAGCTTGTTAATGGCCTCCCTAGAGTTTAACAAACCCGCCACTGGCTTTGCCATTGTTCAGGCATAATGAGCACCATATTACAATCTGGAAATAAGCACTCTCCAGACAATTGGTTCCCAAGGGTAGACTGAGTATTCTTTTTTCTCCTCAATTCCTTGTACAATGTAGGGCAATAGTTAGTTGGGTAGAAAACTGTTTTATAGTTTTATTTAACAGCAATTCTCCAAATCCAAGATTATCTATAAAAGGAAGCAGATTTGAGTTTGTTAAAGTTAGAGAATCTAACACGCATGTACACACACATACATTCACACATACACACAGTAGGACTGGGAAGGGGGCTCAGTGGGTAGAGCACTTGCTCTACAGACATGAGGACCTAAGTTCATATGTCCTGTCTCATGTAAATAGCCTTTACCTGCAATCCCAGGGCTCTTAGGGGGAAACAGGGGGCAGAGACAGGAAGCTTCCAGAAGCTCACGGAACAGCCAGCATGCTCTACACAAACAGCAAACAACAAAGTCCCTGCCCTAAACAGAGTGAAAGGTAAAGATTGGCACCCAGGTTGTCCTCTGACTCACACACACACACACACACACACAACTGTTTCTGGACCTTATTCAAGTTACTGGGTAGGGCAAGTTACATGGCACGGGCACTTCCCCCATTCACATGCGCACACACATACAGATACATGAAGGTCACGGGCACTTCCCCCATTCACACGCGCACACATACAGACACATGAAGGTCACGGGCACTTCCCCCATTCACACGCGCACACATACAGACACATGAAGGTCATGGGCACTTCCCCCATTCACATGTGCACATACAGACACATGAAGGTCATGGGCACTTCCCCCATTCACACGCGCACACATACAGACACAGGAAGGTCACGGGCACTTCCCCCATTCACACGCGCACACATACAGAAACATGTAGGTCACGGGCACTTCCCC
>LOJH01026176.1:6459-18488 GCA_001685095.1 Ellobius talpinus
AGAACAGGAGAATTCTAGGAAGGAGGAAGCCCATTCCTCCCAGTCCTGCTCAGACCATGGAAGAAGCAAGATGTAACCTACCCCACTGAGAAAGGAACTGAGCCATATGGCTAACATATACTAGAATAAAGGGCTAATATAAGTTATAAGGTTTAACAAGAAGCCTGAGCTAATGAGCCAATCAGTTTATAACTTATGGAGACCTCTGTGTAATTTTCTTTGGGGCTTACTGGTTGTGGGAACAGGGCAGGACATAAACCCCAACAAGCCTGGCCCTCATGTTACAATAATTATCCTTCAAAAGAATACATCCAAATTTTTTGTCCTGGAGAGTACAACAACTACCTAGAAAGTTTATTTCTATGAATCCCATATATGTAACAGGACAGAATGCTGCAAGATACTAACTTTGAGCTACTTACTTTTATTTTTTAGTGTTTTACATATTTATCTGTTTCATTTTTTGGGTTTAGTAATGTTAGCATTGTTTTAACTTAAAATTACAAATGCTTAGAAAGGAACTGACATGAATTTTTTTCCTTTAAAATGAGCTTTATGAAGAGAGAGCCTTTTGATTAGAGGGGCCATGATGGGTCCCTGAAGTGGGAGAGCAGTTAGGAGATATGCAGTATAAAGGGACCTGTCTGAAACAAAGAGCCTTTTTCAGATCCAGAGGGGTCTGCACCAGAGAACAGATATACTATGCATAGCAGGATGTTGGAGTGCAGCAAGAGTGAGGGTGCATCAGCTAACCACAATAAAGGAGGTTTCTGAGAGGTGGGTAAGTGTTACAAAATGTCATGGACGTCAAGGAGCAGGGAGGCAGCACTATGTAGGACCATAAACTAACTCTGCTGATGCAGTTTCTCCAAGACTGAAACATAGCACACTTTCTTATTAACTCCATCCCAGAGGAGAGGGAGGTAGAGAAGAGAGAAACCTGGTTCCTGGGAGGATCTAGGCAGCTAGAGGATCCATAAACTAACAAACATCTCTACCCTTCAATATAAACATCATCTCCATCTAGGAAATGTTCTGAGTATTCCTAGGTATTAGAAACTAGGAAATGGTGGCAAATATCTTATTTACTTCTCTTTTCATTCTTAGCTGTTGTCTATGAAAGACAGAAACTTTTAGCTTCTACATATCACACACAGAAATACCTAATACTGTTATAATTGCTAAACCTTAAGTGCTCTACCAGGCCTAAACAAGGGACCCTTTGCTAAACCACTAGATTCTCTTATGGGCAACTTCCTAATTCCTCAGGCAGACCACCAAGGTTTAGCTATCAAAATTCCTTGTTTGGCTACACTAATCAAAATACCCAAACAGGGTTTACCAATTCATCCCAGAAGGGGCTTTTCCTTTATGTCCTTAAAAATCTCTCTTGCAGAACCACCTGCTGCTGTTTCTGCCCCCACTCAGATTCAGTCTCCACCCTGTTTCTCTATCTTGCTTAGTAAAGGATCTCTTTGTGCTGGAAATTGGTGTTTGGGTATAGTCTATGCCTAATCCAGGGTCTGGAATAGACCACAATGCATGGGTCCCTTCATTTTGGTGTCCTAATTCAGATTGGCCACTAATTTATTTCACACTTTCTGGTACTTCTGGCACCCAATCTCCTCAAGAGCTGCTGCTTTGTAAGTCCAGACCCTTTGCCATTCCAAACCTTCCTCAGGTTATCAGGTGATCACCACTGAGTATCTGGCACCCCCACTATGTTCTGTGGGATTGGGATGGTTGAACCTCACTACAACCTTCATTGCTTTCAGTGGACTCCCTCAAATGGCTTGTAGGCACATTCGGTTCAGATCAGCCTGGTTGGTGGTTTTCCTTTTACTTTTCGTGGTAATTCTACCAAAACATGGTAGCCATTATTAACAACCTGAAAATCCTGTCCACAGCTCCCTAGATTTCTCCTTGGACCATTGTGTCCCTCTCTTTGTGACAGAACTTGGGTGAAGACCCCATCCTCCCAGAGACCTCTCTATCAGCCACTGGAAACTCCAAGCAACTCCTTTGACTCTTGTCTTTGGCTCATAACCTGGGATCCACTCCCTCCATCCCGAGTGATATGCTTTTGGGATGTCTTCTCCAAAATCTCAGATGGCTCCAACTCACTACAGACCTCAAACCTCCAAAGCTCATGTACTTCAGTACTTAAACTTGGCCTCAATACCCCCTAGTTAATGAGTCAACAAGGTCTCCTGAAAGCTCTTTTGTTCCAAACATTCTTCGGAATCTTTACAATTACTGTGAGCACACAGAAAAGCAGAAAGTTTCCTTCTATCTCTGCCTTCTTTGCTCTTCATTTTACTCCTTCTTTGTCTGCCTCTTGTTTGCCTTCCCATGTCTTCCTCACCCTTAAATCTTCTTCTGCCTCACCTCCCGATCCTTCTGCTCCTGAAATTAAAATTCCATCCTTTGATCTGGCCAGCGAACCTCCTCCCTTGTATCCTCTCCTTTCCCCTGGTCAATGACCTCCCTCTCGCTCTCCCAAATCTAAAGCCTTCTCCAGTTCTCCACCTCTCTGGATTCCATCAGGTTTGAAACAGTTGGCCTCCACATGCATGGACCCTCCTCCACTTCCCCTACCTCTCCCATGCAATTAAGTTCACCCCCAATATCTGATTGTCCAGTAAGCCTCCCTTTTTACAGCCCTCCCCATATTCACTCCCATGACAAATTGCCCCGTCTCTGCCCCAGTCCTACCCCTTAGGTATTGGGGATGGATAATTCCCGTAGTGTTTATGTCCCCTTCTCTCATAGTCAACTTTCCCAGTTTGAAAAACATCTGAGCTCCTTTACCTCAGACCCCACCACATTATGAAACAATTCCAATACCTAGCCCAGCCCTATGATCTTAAACTTCCATAACCTCTACATGGTCCCCTCTAATAACCTCCTCCCTGAGGAACACCGGCATGTTCAAGAAAAGGCACAACACTGTGCAGATCAATCACAGCAGACAGACAGGACCCATCCTGTGGGAGTTGTGTCATCACCAACATAGACATTCATTGGGATTGCAGAGAGAATGATGACTCTCAGTCCAGGAACCATTTCATTACTTGTCTCCTCTGTGGTCTGAGGAGAATGACCCTTAAACCAATTAAATTTCAGGTCCAAGAGGTAATTCAAGACAGGCCTGAAGATCACTCCCTGTTTATCCAGCTCATCATACAGACCCTGCTTCAACATACAAACATAGACTCAGAGACCCCAGATGGCCAGCAATTTCTTGTGAACTACTTCTTTGCCCAGTCCTACCCAGACATAAGTGCCAGGTTCAAACAATTGGACCAAGGCCCACTTACATCGCAAGCCAAGGTCCTGGCCCTAGCATTTAGGGCATCCTATAACTGTGATGAGTGCTACTGAAAACACAAATAACAACTCTTGGTTAAGGTGCTCCAACAAATTCCCTGTGCCAGGACTCCCCAAAAGAAGGGGTTATTAGGTCAAAAGGAAATGCCATGTCTTGGCTTCAAATGTACCAAGGAAGGTCACTGGGCCCATGTCTGTCCAAATTCTTGCAAACCTACCTGTCCTTGCCCTAAATGTCAACAAGAGGATCAATGTGCCTTGGACTGGCCCCAAGGTGTAACTTCCGTGGGGTCATCCAGCCTTCCTGCATCCTCTTTGGACCTATTGGGCCTAGCAACTGAGGACTGATGGCACCTGGGGTTTTCCTACTGACCTGACTAAACCCATACAGACCACTCTCCATGAGCCTTGGGTCTCACTTCTGCTTGCTTCCTCACATTTTCCTCCTGGATACCAGGGTCACTTTTTCAGTCCTGAGGGAATTCTGGGGTCCCAGTCACCCCTCTTCCTCCTCCATAGTCAGAGTACATGGCCAGTATTCCAGACTCCTGCCTTAACTTGCTCCTTCACAAGCCTTTCTTTTTCTAACTTCTTTTTTCTCATACCCTCATGCCATATTCTCTTATCAGGAATAGATAGCCTCTCCAAAATTGGCATGATTTTTGCCTTCTACTGAGGCAACGACTTCTAAGATACTTTGGTGTCCCTCCTCTTCCTTTTTCAGCCTCCATTTTAGTCTGTTTCTCTCTCCAGAATCCCCAAACCTCTTGTCCTTTGTCCCCTTCTTTAGTCAATCCCACTGTATGGGATACCATCTCTCCTTCCCTTGGTACACATCATAAACCCCTTTCTATTACACTTAAAGACCCTGTGACTACATCTTCAACCTCCAATACTCCAGCCTTAACCAGCCTCAGAGGCTTCAAAGCCATCATACAATTCTTTTTATTCAAGTGGGTTCTACCTCCTACCTCTCTACCCTACAATGAGCTCATAATGGAAGTCAAAAAAACTAAAATAACTTGTCAATTGGTCCAGGACCTTTGCTCTATTAATTAATACTACCATTGTCCCTCTACAGCCTGTGGTCCCCAACCTTATACTATCCTCTCCATTATCCGTGGCAACACCACTCACTTCTCTGTCCTCAACTTTAAAGACTCTTTATTTATCAATATCCCCCAGATAACCATTCTCAAGACCTTTTTTGTCCTTTACCAGGAAAGAGCCTGATACTCAGCAGTCCCAACAACTGACCTGTACTGTCTTTCCCCAGGGATTCAGAGATAGCCCCATCTCTTCAGCCAGGCACTCACTATGTTCCTGGCCTGCCTTCCCTCTTTCCCTCCCACCTGCTTCAGTATGTATAGATAACATCCTTCTGTGTGTAAATAGCTACTTCTCTGCAGTCCTTCCCTCTCTGATAGGCGATTTGACACCTCCTTACTCTTCAGTTTCTTCAGTTCTAGAGGTTACCCTGTCTTACCTTCCAAAGCTTAACTCTCCTCCTCCCAGGTCACCCATCTTGGATTCTCTAATTACTCCAACTCATAAACACCTCACTTTATACCATTTTTCCCATCTCCTCTCTTATCTCCACACTCAATAAAATCCATCAATCAATACCACCAATCAACAGGAAGGATTGGTAGCCCTCACCACAGCTTTTCATATTTCCAAAAATATGCTAGTAATGTCACAGACTCCAAATATGCTTTTCATAATCTCACTAACACACTTACCTATCTGTAAGGAACAAGGATTTCTTAACACACAGCACCTCAATTACTAACTTTTCATATACCTATACCTTCCTCAAGGTTTTTGTCTTACCCTCTCATTGCAAAACACATCAAACCAAGCCCCTCCACTGCCAGGAAAGGCAATAATCACACTGATGTAGCGACCCATCACGGTGCCCTCTTGTTCTCTGTGACTCATGCCACATCCTTCCAGGTTGACCTGTTGCATGACCCAGATTACAACATACCTAGCCCTCCTTCCACTCAGGCCATCACTCATTACTTACATCACATAATTCACTATAATACCAAATCCCTTCAGTCCTTTCTCTGAAGCCACCTGACTCTCACCCAGGCAGATTAGACCTGCCTCCATAATGTAACCCAAATGTGTGATGGTTATCAGCTTACTAACTCCACTTCCTCCATTGGATCCCTACTTATCCCACTCACCAGGCCTGATGACTACTTCCTGACAAAAACTGGCAGATTGACTTCACACATATGTTTACTATAAAATGCTTTAAATATCTCTTAGTCTTCACTGATACATCCTCTGGCTGGGTTGAGAACAACACAGCTACAAACAAAAGGCACTGACCACCTTTTGCTCTCCAACATAGTTTCTAGCTTGGGACTGCCTTCTTCCTTCTAGTCAGATAATTACCCAGAATTCACCTCTCAAGTTACCCAGGGCCTGATTCAGGCTCTGTAAATAGCCTGATTATTTTCCTATCCCATACAATGCACAGTCCTCTGATAAGGTAGAATGCACCAACAGACGCTTAAAAGAAATACTAAACAAACTTACCCTCAAACTTCATCTCGACTGGATTAAACTTCTCCCTCTAGCTCTTCTCCATCTTCACTCTATGCCTTGCAAACCCTTCAGACTTCTCCCTCTGAGTTGATGTTTGGGAGAACAGAATAGGCAATTTGTTCACTTATCTGGGCATATTTCAAACACTTCCTTCCCAAGCCACTTATAAATCCACCAACTTGTCATAGACAGCTAGGAGACTCAGGTTCTCTTCACCTGCACCACACACACATTCATACACCCAACCAACTCTGCCTCTCCAACCCAACTGGCAGGAGTTCCTCAGGTGTTATCAGCCTCTCACTTACAATGATAAGGTCATTTCCTCCTCTGGCCTGTGAACGTCTTACTTGCACATGGGAACAGTTCTTTGATGGTCTCCTTTAAGACTTCTGGCTTCTACAAATACCCTTCAGTGAGCCAGATGACCTCAATGAGACAATTACCAATCTGTAGCTCCAGAGATCCTTCCAGCTCCTCAGTCCAAAGCTTATTGAATTTGGGGTTATCCTCTTGCATCTCTTATTCTTCTTACCTCCTCCCTCACTAACCCAGCCTTCAATCATTTTAGGCTAATAACCCTCTTTTTCTTGACCTTTGCCCCACTGGCAAAAAGGAGCCAGAAAAACAATATCCACATATACAGTGACCCGATAACAAAACAAAATGGTGGGAATGAAGGACTCCAGCAGGCCCAAACATGGTGCCAGCAGGTATTACACTCCCCCCTAAACCCCCCATTTTTTTTCTAAACTAATGGCTATTGGTCATTGACTTCTATCTTGTTTGTTAAAGGGTCTCTTAAGTTTTGTCTCTACACACTCCAGACTAGCTGGTCGAAACGATTCCAGAGCTTTTCCTTTCTCAACCTTGTTTCTCTCCCATCAAGTACTGGGATTACAGACAGGTGCTACTACAGATGACCTACATATTCAGACTCAGGTCATCACGCCTGCATGACTAGCCCTTTACACACTTAGACACCTGGTCAGTTCACTTCTCCCATTTTTAATTTAAATGTGTTACATATCACATAGGCCATGCCACCTGGGCTGATTAATCAAGGTTTATCCCCCCATTCAGAGCCCTTTGCCACAGCTGCAGGTGACCTTCTTCCCCTAAAGCCAGACTTCAGTGTTCAAAGCAGTAGCTGCTTCTTTCTGACTCCTAGAAACCAGAGGTCAACCAGTTCTCTCAGCAAAACCCAAGATTATTTTCATATCCTGGTCTGATGCTGAGTTTACTCACTCCTATCTCTTTGAAGAAGGTAGATTCTATTTGTGCAAAGCATAGGTCTTACCTCAAAGGGAATGAGAAATAGTTCTCCGAGAGTCAAATAAGAGTGACAGCAGCCCAAAAAGGGGTATTCCGTCTGTTCCCAGATAATATGTCCATGTCAATATAAAATTATAAAAATATCTCTTGTGTTCTAAAAGAATAAAATTTTTGCTGGACCTCATAGTCAGAGTTAATTTTAATAAAGCTTGAGGCCACTTAAGACTTAAGACTGCTATCCAATGGTGCACTCAACCTGTTTCTTTAACCTGCCTTGAAAAGAACAATCAAACTTACCTTGGCTTTCCCATGTAACCAATTTTATAACCTAAGTTAATGCATAGCTCTAATCTTAAATTATGAATTCACCCTTGTCTCCAACCCAGAACTATGCTCTGTGTATCATTTGATGAAAACAACAATTACAGATTTTAAAAACAACTTTTTAAAAAATCTAGGTTGAACACAACATTATAAATATTGGTTGGCAAACAAAGATGTTTGTAATACTGTTTCTTACCTGGGTCAATTTGGAGTCAGTTACTTACTCCCTTGTAAAACACTGTTACTGATTTCTGTAAAGTAACCCACTCCTTCCTCATGTGATGTTTTCTGTGCTTTTCAATAAAAACAAAATGCTTTTTTAGGGACAGACTCTCATACACAGACATATAGAAGGACAGATACAGACACAAGGACAGAGTCACAAGACAGCCTTCAGGCAAGCACAGTTTGAGATTCATGCAACATACTGGCGGAAGACAGAAAGCACAGGGAACATGAAGACGAGAAATCAAACCTGAACTCAATTTTGGTGAAGTGATTCCAAAGAGAAGAGCTTTCACTTAATGCGACACCAGTGCGTGCTTGGGGACTCAGACCTAATTGCTAATGTGCTTAATTTGTGCAGTGCTAGAACATGGTCTTATGAAGATTTTATAGGAATAGAACAGGGAACGTCATAAATCACAGGTATCGAGAGAAACAGAAAGGCAGGCTACAGAGAGTGCAAAACCTCTTTATAGCTTTCATTTGCTACCTGTTGATATTCTTAGCTTTTGGCTTGGTACAAACTTGGTGTCTATAAAGCTAATGCATTCCAAATGGTAGTTATAAGGATTTTGGGCCAGACACAGAAAATAAAATGAAATGGCTACTGAAAGAACAGAAATATCTCAAGATACATTTGGATCTGAATTTGCAGCATTTCTGCTCTCCATGGTGTGTTTTAAAATATCTGTTTTAGTTTGATCTATGTGTGACTGCCTGCATGTGTATCTTTACCCTGTCTGTTTGCGTGGTGCTTATTTTGAGAAGTCAGGTCAAGAGGAGAGGGAGGCCAGCAACTCACAAACCAGAGACTATGAAGGGTGTGAATTCTCTCATCTGCCATGTGAATTGGACAGCAACAGGAGAGCATCCAGAAGCCACCAGCAAGGTCAAACATCATAGGGTGTCCTTACAGTCAATCATACATGGTGCTGGAGGTGGTCTGGCCTAGTGTGCATTTGTAGAAAGACAACATGGAACAAATGTACATGGTTAACATGGACAAACAAGGTACAGCAGGGGCAATTCTATTTTATCATAACTTTACTCTTCACTCTGCCCAGTACTACCACCTGTTCTTGCCCCAAGATTCATTCCCACTCCATTTTCTCTTCAGAAAATACCAGGCTTCCAAGAGACAATAACCAAGCAGGAAAAAATAGATGCAATAAGAAAGGCAAAACCCTCATATCACAGCTAGACAAGGCAACCCTATGGGAGGAAAAGAGTGTCAAGAGCAGGCAAAAGAGTCAGAGGTATACCCACTCCCACTGACTGGAGTCCCACAGAATCACCAAGCTATCAGCCTAACATATCTATCTATATCTATATCTATGTCTATGTCTATGTCTATGTCTATGTCTATGTCTATGTCTTTGTCTATATCTATGTCTATGTCTATGTCTATGTCTATGTCTATGTCTATATATATATATATATATATATATATATATATACACAGAGGGCCTGGTGCAGGTCCCATGCTTGCAGCTTCTGTCTCTTTGAGACCATGTGAACACTGGTTAGTTGATTGATAGACCATATTCTCCTGGTGTCCTCCATCCCCTCTGAGTACTACAATCTTTTCTCCTCCTCTTCTGCAGGGTTCCCAGATCTCCAAGGGGAGGGACCTAATGAGGACCTTCAATTTATATATACTCTTTCTGCATAATGCTTTACTGTGGGTCTGCTCTCATCTGCTGCCAGAAGAAGCCTTGCTGATGACAAGTCAAGGAACCAGTCTATGGGTATAGGAGAATACTTCTAGGAATCATTTCACTGTTTCTTTTCTCCAGGCTTGTTTGGTTCTACCCTAGGTCTCTGGGCGATCCAGTCTCCAGTTCCTGGCCATCCAGGTGGAGTCAGGCATTGGCTTCCTCTCATGGCATGGGCGGGCCACAAGTTAAATCAGATATTGGTTGGCCCCTCCCATAAGTTCTATACCACCATTGCCCCAGCATGTGGTCCGGGTAGGACACACTGTAGATTGAGGGTATTGTGGTTAGGCTAGTATCCAGCTTTCTCCTTCTCTAACCTGCAGAGAACCTCCACAAACCATAGTTTAGAACATAGGGTGAAGGCGACATGCAGGCAGCTGCTCGCCCTCTACTTTCAGAGAACTCTGTGATGTAACAGGCTTTCTTTTGGGCAATCAACTGGCTTCCAAATCATGAAAGGGAGACTTATTATTAGTTATGAATGCTTGGTCTTATCCTATACTTGTCCACAGTAGATCTTATTACTTAATTTAACCTGTTTCTCTTCATCTATGTTTTGCCTCAGGACTTTTTACCTTTCATTCTGTATATACTCCTCTATATCTGTCTGTCTGAGTAATGTCTGCCTGGACCTGGTTGCCTCCCTCTCTTTTACCCTTATTCTCTCCTTCTCCTCCAAGCCTAGATTCACAATCTAACTTATTTATTCTGCCCAACAGTCCTACCTATCCCTCTATTGCCTAACTACTTGTCATTGATCTTTTTCTTAGACAAACTGTTGCCTTACACAAGCAAGGTAAAATAGCAACACGTCTTTACATAATTAAAAAATGCAACATAAACAAATGAAACATACCTTTACATAGTTAAAGTAATATTCCACAACACTGTAATGTTGTCCTCAGCAATGGGGCCCTGCTGTCAGGCTTTAGAGAGTGACACTCTGTCCTATCACCAGACTGGATTGTTTAGTGATCACCATGAGACACTCTCAGCCAACAACTCAACAAAATGCAACCCAGTCCCACCACTGGAAGGCTTACCTGACTAGAAAAGATGGCCAATTTAGACTCCACATCCTCTATTACCAGAAGTCCTCACTAGGGGTCACCCTCAAAGACTCCAGGATGTTTCCACTATACTAGGTTCTCACACTGCTCCCCAAGGCCCCTCAGTTTGAGCTGAGCTGTCTCCCTCTGCTCTCTCTCTCCCTTCATCACTCCCTAACCTGATCCCTCCTGCTTTTATTACTAGCTGCCCCCAGTCCACCCACAAAATCTACTCTATTTGATTCTCCCAGGGAGTTTCAGACACCCTCCCTCCACAGCCCTCCTCTGTATCTAACCTCTTTGGGTCTATGGATTGCAGTTTGATTATCCTTTACTTAACAACTAATATCCACTTATAAGTGATTGCATACCATATTTGTCTTTCTGGGTCTGTGTTACCTCAGTCTGGATAATTATTTTTTCTAGTTGCATCCATTTGTCTGTTATTTTCTTGGTATCTTTTTTTTAAAAAAAAAGTGAGCAATAGTCCACTGTGCCAATGTACCACATTTTCTTTATTTAGTCTTCTATTGAGGGGTATCTAGAACATTTCTAGTTTCTGGCTATTATGAATAAAGCTGTTATGTACATAGTTGAACAAGTGTCCTTGTAGTAGAGATGGAGTATCCTTTGGGTATATGCCCAAGAATAGTACAGCTGGGTCTGGAGGTAGATCAATTCCAAATTTTCTGAGGAACCACCATATTGATTTTTGATGTGGGATTCCCCTCTGTATGCTATAAATATGTTTTATTACCTACCATTTGTTAATAAAGAAGCAGCTTTGGACTATGGCATAGCAGAATAAAGTCAGGTGGAAAATCCAAACACAGATAGAGATAGAGAGTAGGCAGAATCAGGGAGACATCACGTAGCTGCCAAAGGAGAAGGATACCAGAACCATACATGTAGGCCACAGCCTCATGATGATACACAGACTAACAGAAATGGGTTAATTTAAGAAGAGTTAGTTAATACAAAACCTGAGCTAATAGACCAAGGAGTGTTGTATTAATATAGGTTTGTGTGATTATTTGGGTCTTGGCAGCCAGGAAACAAATGAACAGTCCTCATTTATAAATTTTCATGGTAGTTGTTTAAGTTTGCATTCTCACCAACAATAGAGGAATGCTCCCCTTGCTTCACATCCTCACCAGTATGAGCTGTCACTTGTGGTTTTGATCTTAGCCATTCTGATAGATGGAATCTCAAAGTAGTTTTAATTTGCATTTCCATGATGACTAAGAATGTCAAACATTTCTTTAAGTGCTTCTCAATCATCTGAGAATTCTCTGCTGAGAATTCCATATTTAGATATGCACCACATTTTTAATTGGGTTATTTGTTTTTTATAAGTGATGTCTTTAGTTCTTTTATTTATTTATTTATTAAAAATTACCACCTCCTCCAAACCTCCCATTTCCCTCCCCCTCCCCCCACTCCCTTTCCTGTCCCTCTCCAGTCCTAAGAGCAGTCAGGGTTTCCTGTCCTATGGGAAGTCCAAGGTCCTCCCCCCTCATCCAGGTCTAGGAAGGTGAGCATCCAA
>LOJH01026177.1:0-18208 GCA_001685095.1 Ellobius talpinus
TCCTCCCTCCCTGTCTCTCTCTCTCCCTACCTCCCTCCCTCTCTTTCTCTCTCCCTCCCTCCCTCCCTTCCTCCCTCCTTGTCTCCCTCTCCCTCTTCCTCCCTCTCTGCCTTTTCTCCCATGTCTTTTCATCCTGTGTAATTCCAAGTCTAGTGCCTCCCCTAGCTTTCTTTGTCTTTCTTTTCTTCTTACTCTTATGCTTTCTGATGTTGCTACTTTACTCTCTCTGCTCCCACGCTACCTACTTCCACCTCTTCCCAACCCTCTAATATTCCTTAACCTTTCAATTCTGCACCTGACATTATACCTCAAAATGCATTCCAGAGGATATATTAGCAAAGCTGGGGAGAAAGGCCCAGGAACACAAGTGTTTTGAACATACACGATGAGAAGGTTTTGAAAGGCAGAGAGATTTCACTAAGGGGCACAAGAGGGAGCAGGAAGGACTCTGGCTTTAGCTTCCTTATTAACTTCCTCAGAGCAGCCTTGGTGAAGGAAGAGGTGAAAACCACAACCAGTCCAGTGTTACTACCACCTCCTCCTCCTGTGAGCACAGCTTCTAAACAATAACCTACAAGACCAGACACACCTTCATAAACTCTGAAGTCCTGGTGCCCCTGGCTTTTCTGTTCAAGGGCACCAAGATTCTCTGCAGTGGGGTCTTCACTTTGAGGTCTGGGAGGCAAACTATCTGCAATCCTGGAAAACTCAATCCTGTGGATGGATGATGACAGTGGAAATTGGTCACAAGGCCCATTCTTTCTCTGCATGAATAATTAAGAACTTCTTATATTTTCTCTGATCAATTATTCATTTTCATAACTGTATAACTTTTATTTTGATAAATTATCTTCTAGTGCAAACAGTCATAATTCAGTTACAAGTGACAATTAACACTATAAATATTTGCCAGGTGTCGTGGTACACACCTTTGCTCCCAGCACTCAAGAGGCAAAGGTAGGCAGATCTGTGAGTACAAGGTCAGGCTGGTCTATATAGTGAGTTCCAGGACAATCAGGGTTCTGTAGAGAGACCCTGTCTCAAAAAAATTCACACATATAAGTAATGAATGGTTACAATATTGAATTTAACTAAGTCATCAACTTCTTAATTAAACAATATAAAATAATTTCATAAGGCCATGGTAAAAACAAATCTGATAAAATAATTTCCTTTGGCTTTATGATAGTCTGCTGAACTTTTTCATGTATTAAAGAACAATAGTTTGCTACTCACTTACCACTAATAGAAAAAAAGAATAAACAGTCAAGAGTTTCATATGTGAATACTGATATTTCTGTAATCACCGGTGTGGGTGATGGGACACCCTGGTGTAAGCTGCAGTAGCATACTCTCAAAGAATACTTAGGGAAAGCCAAGGAAAGACCTACCCCTCTTTTTATACCTAATGACTTCATGGATTAGAATCCCAACCGTTCTCCACCTTCACCCTCACTCGCAGATGCACTAGTGGTAAAGTTAAGTGCCACAGATGCAGACGAAGACAATCACTTGAATTCTAAAATCGCCTACAAGATCATCTCCCAGGAGCCTGCTGGCGCACCCATGTTCATGGTGAACAGGTACACCGGAGAAGTCCGCACGATGTCCAATTTCCTTGACAGAGAGGTAAAGCCTTCTATGAAGGACTGATAACAGAGGGTTTGGTTTTGAATAAACAAAGTTAAAATGATTTGTGCATGACCTTAGTCCAGTGCACAGGAGGGAAGGAAAAATACTTGAGCCAATTTTAATAAAAATTAAATGATCACTGGTAAATATTTAATTTTATGCATTATTAAAAAACAAATAATGGCATTGGATTGTGTTGGAGTCACAGTCACAGTACCTAAGCCTTATGGCTCTCTTTCATTCTGATTAAGCAACACAGTATGTACAATCTGCTCGTGAGGGGCTCAGATCGCGACGGAGCCACAGATGGGCTGTCCTCCGAGTGTGACTGCAGAATCAAGATTTTGGATGTCAATGATAATTTCCCCATCTTAGAGAAAACTTCAGTAAGTCATTATTTTAATGATCTTTTTCCCTTGACAGTAGTTTGCCTTCATGTTTGTTCAGAAGCCTGGCTGCTACAATATAGAGAGACCCAGCTTTATCACACAAACCTTAGCATTTCTTTATGGTAACATTGCTACATATTTATCTTTTTCATTTCATTTACTTATTGTGTGTGTGTACATGTGTGTGTGTGTTATATGTCAGCACACAGGTGCCACGGAACACATGTGAAGGTCAGAGGACAGCTTTCAGGAGTTGGTTCTCTCTTCTACCATATAGATGCCAAGATTCAAACTCAGATAGTCTTGGCAGCAAGTGGCTCTACCTACTGAGCTACCTTTCCTGCCTCTGTATCTCTGACTCAGTCTTCCAAGCCAGTCTCCTCTGTAAAAACAGTAAACTCCACATGCTATAGTCACAGAAATGTGGGAAATTTGTTGATCCAATGAAAACAATAACAATATTTTTGTATAGGCCTTATACTTGATGAATTAATTATATTAGAGTCCCAAACATTCTCTATTCCCATTCTCACCTCTATCATAAAGTATCACAAAATCAGAACTAGAAAGGTAGTCCAGTTGGCCGAATGGTTGCCTAGCATGCATAAAGCCCTGAGTTTGATCCCTAAACACCACATAGTGTGCATGTGGTAGGGCGTACCTGTAATCCCAACCCTCGATAATGTGTGTGTGGTAGGGAATACCTGTAATCCCAGCCCTCGATAGTGTGTGTGTGGTGGGCCATACCTGTAGTCCCAGACCTCAATAATGTGTGTGTGGTGGGGCATACTTGTAATCTCAGCCCTCGATAGGCAAAAGCTAGAGGTTCACAAGTTGAAGGTCATTCTCAGCTACATAGAAAGTTCAAGACTAGACTGGGTTATGTGAGTCTTTGACTAAAAAAAATTGCAAAATCTAAATAACAGGGCCAGGAATGGCTTGCCACCTGCTTTAGTAAAACTAGATTTTCTTGTTCATTCCTCCCCATGTTGCCGTCACTACTTTGTGCTGAACAGCGAAGGAATAAGCAATGCCACTGTAGAGTTTCTGACCCACAAAGTCCAATATGTTTTCTATTTGGCCATTAGCAGATTTTTAAAAATACATAATTACTTATTTAAAAGAGGGAAGTAAGTCAAAAATAAATAGGTAAAAAAATGAAGTGCCAATGGGATATTGAGTTCACATGTAGCATTTGTAAATGAATTTTATTATCTTATAACCATGTCATTCTTATATTTGCTACTGAACAGATGCCACTTAAAATGTTACAAAAAATCATTGGCATAGTATTTTAAAGGATAGTCCTATGATTGTAAATCTCTTTATTCCTTTAAAAATTCATGTCATAGACTTGACCCCTTTATTCCAGTACTCAGCAAGTATTGAAGAAAATTGTTTGAGCTCAGAACTGATACGATTACAAGCAATTGATCTTGATGAAGAAGGCACTGATAACTGGTTGGCAGAATACTCAATCCTCTCTGGCAATGATAGGAACTGGTTTGAAATCCAAACAGATCCACGAACCAATGAAGGCATTTTGAAAGTGGTCAAGGTAAGCATGGGATTCCTATGGTTTTCTTCCAAAGAAGCTCGAAGTGATTCTTAGACCTATTATGCTTTCAAAAAGCTTGGAATCTGAATGCTGTCCGTATCCATGAGTTTCTTGACTGTGATGGAGGAGGCTTCCAGGCTAGCAACACAATATTTGTTACTAAGAAAAACAAGGCTACCTTGTTCTCATAGCACTCAGTGACACTGAGAAAATAAGAAGTGCCCTCTAAGTAAACAGCATGTCCATTCGTAGAGCCAAAGTGCTGCCTGGGTGGGATGTAAGGCCCAGTCGGGGCGGGGTAAACGATGTAAGGCCCAGTCAGGGTGGGGTAAACATGAGGTGCTGATGAGAGATGAAAAGGTGAGGTTCTTCTCAACAAGTTTAGTCTAAAAAGGTTTCATGCAGCGAGCAAGGGCACTAGGGTTCTTCCCAGTGGGATTTTGATGCTGTAATAGAAATAGCAAACACTAGTCTTTATTAAGCATTACAATATTCTACTCCAGATATAATGATATAATCTAACCCACACCACTCTAGGCAGAAAATTTGTGATTTCTTTTTATAAAAATTGAAAGAAAATCAAAGATCAAATTGTCTCATTTCTCCTGGGTGGCAAATGATAAGGGCAGAATCCAAACAGATCTGTAGGATCCCAGCCTGGAGATAGTAAACCAGGATTCAAGTAAGAGCCCAAGCTGCTTGCTTTAGCTTCTAGAACAGTCTTCACAAATACTGCCCAGCACACCCTGCTTCTACAACAGCTTCTTCTCTTGTAAACTTTCATGTTCCCACATCAGTCAGTCTGGATCAAAAGACTGCACTCACCTTTCAAGCAGAAAACTCACTCAAAGGTGGCTTTTCTCAGGGTGTGGCATTTACTGATTTCAGTGTGCCTAATAAAGGAGCCATCTGGTCTACCAGACCCAGTGCAACTAAGTTATAGCATCAGGCTGATTGTAATATCATGATGTTTTTAGAATTGTTTGCATCATCTAAACTCATAACTATATGTTTGCTTAGATCATAATACTGTCTCCCCTATTCTGCCATTGCTACTTTAAAGAGAGTCTCAGATGTGAATTCTACAAAGGCAGTCTGGGACCTAATTATTCAGTCAGTAATTGTGGGTGAATTTTGATCCATTCAAGATTTACTTTTTAATTTTTATAAAAATAGGTGTCATTTTCATTTTAAGATGTTTTTATGTAAAAAGTTGAAAACTTCAAACTATAATCTCAATTTTAAATCACAGACTTAAGGGTGGAGATTCAGCTCAGTTGTGGCACACCCATCTAGCATGTTCGGGGACCTGGGTTCTATTCCTAGCATCATAGAGAACAATGAGAAATAAATAACAAATGACCCTATACACTTAACTGACCTACACATGTGCAAAAGTCTTAAGTGATCGCATGCATAAAACACACTATGTAACTAAGATTATTTCAATGTAAGGGTCAGAATTGCATGGTTACAGGACTTTGTTCTAGTCTATAGCCTCTTCATCATGTTTCTTATTCTAGCTTAAGGGAGCACTGGGCTAGGGAGATGGCACAGCTGGTAAAGCACTTGCCATTAAAACATGAGGACCAGAGTTCAAATCCTCAGAACTCACAAAAGAGTCATTTGGGCATGGATGACCACCTGTATCCAAAACCACAGGACACAGAGACTGGGGGGTTCTCAAGGCAAGCTGGCTAGCCAGACTAGCCAAAGTTTCAAGCTCAGAGAGAAACCCTGCCTCCGTATATAAGGTGCATAGCCACGGAGGAAAATATCCAATATCACCACAGGCCTCCACATGCACCATGCATGTGCACCTACACCACCCACGGAAATAACAGTTAAACGCATCTATGTACACTATACATACATCCTCCTACGATGGAGAGAGCCCTTTGCCAGTTCAAAACTGTTTCTGTCCATCATTTCAGATGCTGGATTATGAAGAAGTACCTAATATTTACCTCAGCATTGGAGTTAGAAACAAAGCTGAATTTCACCACTCAGTGGCATCTCAATTCCAAATGCACTCCACCCCTGTGAGAATCCAGGTTCTCAATGTGCGCGAAGGACCCACCTTTCGCCCAAGTTCCATGACGTTTAGTCTACGAGAAGGAACACGGGGAGACTCCTTAATGAACTATGTACTTGGCGCATACACAGCCATAGATACGGACACAGGGAACACTGCAACCAATGTCAGGTATGACAAGTACTTTCCTCCAGCTTGTGTGGCCATTGTTCATTCATGTGGAGTGTGGTAGAGAATTTGTGTATCACTCGGGGAGGGGGGTTTCTCTTGTTGCTTGTTTTAGGGGACTATGACAGCATTTGGCGTTTTCTTGGAACTGAAGAACATGTTAGTGGCAATGGGAGCTCTAGCTGGTTACAACATAAGTGCGTCTGGGGAGTGGCTGCAACATTTAAGAGCTTCCAGTGTTGCCAGGAGCGTCTCTTTGATCCTTTGAGGTCGGCTGTACTGCCCTGAACTAAGCTGGTTTAGGTCATATTGTAGGCAGTAAAACACCATAAAGAGTGAGTCACCGCCTGCTCCCAGAGAACCTGGGGCTATCTTTGAGATGAGTTTCAACTCTCTGCTTGATCTAAAAAACAGTGGAAGAAACCGGAACACACATGTTTCAGAAATGTGATGAGCATCACGAGGCAAAGCAGGAAAAGAGAACACATTAGGGGCACTGGGCACAAACTACACACAAGAGATCCTAGAAATCACTAGAAATGGTCTTCTCCTCCCTATAGTCTCTAGCTGCTCCTCTCCCTCCTCAGCACTTTCAGAGTGAATAGATACCAATTTAGTAATCTAATTGACTCTGCGGCAAACTTTTGAAGTTTACTCACACGGAGAAGTGGCAGGGGATCAGATGAAGGAAGTGAAGGTGTGTGATCTCAGCTGCTAGAGACCCAAGTGTTCTTCGTCTCAACTCAAGTCCTTCAGCTCCATCTCCAGATAGAGAGGTGGATAAGGGTTACCACAAGCCCCTGAGCAGACAGACAATCTGAAACCAGCCTACCCCAAGCCCACAGCCAGCAAGTAGAGTCTGCCATGCTTGAAAAGAAATAATATTTGTTTTTCAAACTAGAGAAAGTATATTTGCTATGACTCAGTATCATTTATTAATAAATGGGCTTGAGACATACCCATACATTTTACTGTATAACCAAAAATCTAGAAGAATAATGAAATTTTGTTGTCAACCTAACACAATATATTTAATACTGGATTCTCAGTGGAATAGATACACACACACACACACACACACACACGCTCACATTTTGTAAGCTAAGACAATGATGAATCAAACATACACAATGTGGGTCCGTTGCATTGCAGTTCTCATGTGATTTAGAAATGCTAACTTTCACGGAAGTGTAACGATGAACTTGTTTGTTTAAAAACAGGTATATCATAGGACATGATGCAGGCAGCTGGTTAAAAGTTGATTCAAGGACTGGTGAGATACAGTTTTCTAGAGAATTTGATGTGAAGTCAAAATACATTACTGATGGGATATATGCAGCAGAAATCCTGGCTATAGATGGTAAGAATTTTTTTAATATTTTAATATGATTCATACTATTATATGAACTATTATAAATACAGCTATTCTAATGTTGAGCCAAAATATGTTCTGTGAATCAAAAACTATTGCTTTCTGTTATATTAAAGCTTACAGAAAATTTTACATGTTAGATTAAGAGCTAAATTTATCAAATCTAAAAAGTAGACAGAATTCAATTACACTTGTACCCATAATTTATATTTAAGCCATAATTTATCTCACTTAGTCCCAAAATAGAATCATATGTGGTCTATAGTATAAAGCATAAAAGTTGGATATGTATAAAATAAAAGGTTGCTTCTATTTATGACCACATAGCTTAAGCATGGCTAATGTCACTAAGTGGAGTATGCTAGGAATGTTTCCTTCACAGTCAGGATTACAAGCTGTGCCAAAGTTCATCACAGGGTCACCTTGGCCAGAGGCAGTGTGCCTGACAGTATTCTTACTTTAGAGTCACCAGAATTGAGCCTTGATGAGAAACCAGCCTGTTACTTAAAAAAAAATCAATTATATATTATATTTTACGATCTTTATGCAAAGGCTGTATGGAATTAATTTGTGATTTGGCCACTTCTCTCATGGGAAAATCATGTTCCTTTTGGTGACTCACAACAGGGATTTGTTATTTGTCGACAATCAATGATTTTCGAGAACAGTGCCTAGGAAGCCAGATGCCACAGAGCAAACAGAGTGAAGTCAGTAGGAAAGAAGCCAGGTAAACATCCCAATGAAGGCCTAGGTGAAGTCAGAGGTGGTAGGTTAGTGAGCGGCTGCATCTGGCCTTCACAGTGTCCAGAGGGAAAGGTGACTGAGCAAAGGCAAGGCTCAAAACCCAAAAGCATGATAAGGTCTAAGAAATGAGCCACACATTTTAGTCTCATCCCAAGAATGTCTCTTAATGTTCAGGTCTGTAACATACCTAACATTGTCTTCTTATTTAAGGCAGTCTTCTGGAGGGGTTTGTTGTTGTTGTTGTTGTTGTTGTTGTTGTTTTGAAACAGAATCTAACCATGTTGATCATACGTTGGTCATGTATGAAAATCTGCAATAAGTAGAATAAAAAGATAATTACAGCACAAGAATGAAGAGAAAATATGATAGCAAAATGTGCCAGAAGATTGGCATTTCTCACCTAAGCATGGATCCATGTAGGCACAGAGCCTGCTCTTCCTGTGGTTTGCTTTGAATCAGGACGTGTAGGCAGCAAGGGAGGAGACAGAAGCACTGGAGGGCAAGCTTTCAAAACAACAGCTTCAGCTCTGGTGACAAATCACAAGGCCACAAGTCGGCTCCAGAGAATGGCAAATAGAACCAACTGTGGGAGAATATAATGTGCCTCTAATAAAAGACACTTTAGAAAGTCCTGTGGTGATCAAGTACAGGATCATACTCCCATGGGATAAAGACAGGCTCTTGACTTACCATCACTTAAGTATACAAACACATCTTTGGGGCAGGCAAGATGGCTCAGTGAGTAGAGGTGCTTGCCACCAAGTCTGATGACCTGATTTCTATCACAGGCAAATCAATAAATGCAATAGGATATTACCTTTAAAATAAGTGAACTAACATATTATAAAATGATTTATCTGGTTAACCCAGAGAGGGTAATATCTAAATTTTCAAATGAGAAAATGACAGCTCCTTGCAGTGTAAAAACAACAATGCTTTATTCACTAGAACACAGCTTAAAGCAGGACAAGGCCTGCTCTCCGATCCCAATTTCGGTCCCTCTACTTTCTCTAATGCCTTATACTGACCAATGCTTTGTTTCAAGTAGATTAGAGAGGAAATTGATATTTTTCCCTAGAAATGTCATTACAGAGAGAAATAAACTAAAATTCTCACCAACAAAGAAAACAGAATAAAAATATACAAGCAATTATTAAACCCCTCCCCCACCATAGTTCTGAATACACACGCACATGGTCAGTCAGACCCTGAGGAGGGAGACTGACTGCAGCTGTGGAGTCCGCCTCATTAGGGCAGGATGAGAGGAGCAAAGGATGAACGTTCTTTGAAGGACCTGCCAGGTCCCATCTCCATCTTCGGGAGAGTGAGCAGACTATACGAGACGAGAAAGGCTGAAAGGATGCTGAAAGAGCCACAGTGACGGAGAGACCCAAGCAGGCACAAACCGTCCTGCCTTGCACGTCACTCACACTGTTCATACTTCCTGTGGCATCGTTGTGGGATGGGAAATGGAATCTCCCCCCCACCCCGTCCCCGACATCGCTTACCCTAACTCCCATGATGCTCTCCTTTTCAGATGGCTCCGGGAGAACAGCTACGGGAACCATATGCATTGAGGTTCCCGACGCCAATGACTACTGTCCAGTCATTTACACTGAAAGAAGAAGTGTCTGCGTCGATGCTTCGTCTGTCAGGATCTACGTCAGTGATCATTCTTTCGGGTCTCCCTTCACCTTTTGTGTAGTCGATGAACCATCAGACACGGCAAATATATGGAATATCCGATCAATCAATGGTAAGTGGAGTGAAAGTTACTCTGCTTGAAGCCCCAGAGCAAAGCAATGACCAAATAACTAGCCAAGTAGTCAAACACAGATTTCTGGCTCTTTCTACAGCATAGTCACATTAAAAGAAAAATTAATTTATACTAGATGTTTGGGGGGAAATTAGCCTGGAAAAAAGTCAAAATATTTCAATACTGCAGTGATAAACCATAATGTGTAAACACCAGCTAATTAATCATCATCAAGTAGGCAGTAAATCAATGTTTGATCTCTTGAAATAAACAGATTATTTAACTAATTCAGCAATGGTCACAGTTCCCTGCATTTAATAAATCCAGGCAAATACACAAATGTCTCTGAAATTCTCGTGTCCTGTAGAAAATCACCCGCTTTCTCTTCACCAATGAAATTGTTTCTATAATGAGCTGTGAGTTCATTTTTATTTGTAAGGATAAAAGTTGAAATCCAAATTGCCAAATATTGCAGAAACAGTTGAGCAGACCATGAGACATGTTATTAAGGTGAGATGTTCTTTTTGACAGTGCATGCTACAATTGGGGACAAGGGAAACTGATACGAAGGGAGACAGCTATGGGATTTGGCCCTGACCCATATGCACAGCCTTCAGCTCTGGATTAAATACGTAACTTGGAGAGAGGAGCTGAATCTGCTGTAGGTGTCAGAGAGGGTTGCTCCCAAGGAGTTCTAATGTGTTTGCTATGTCTTCCTTGTTCTTCAGAAACCTCTGCAATCCTTATGACTGAACAGACTCTATCTCCAGGAACACACCAAATCCCCATCCTTGTGACGGACAGTCACAACAGAGCTTGTGAGCTGCCGCAGACTGTTCTGCTAGATGCCTGCTTTTGCGATGACCACCATGTGTGTTTGCACTCCAGCACCACGGGCATCTACAATGGGGACAGCACCTGGGTGACGGATGACACCTATGGGACTGTCACTGATGATGGGGTTGGACAGTCGAATGTCAGACTTGGACCCGCAGGAATTGGCATGATTGTTCTGGGCCTCTTGCTGCTTCTCTGTAAGTACTATAAATAGTCTCTGTGGGCACACAGGAGCTAAGTTCATTTGGCCATTGCTTACTGGTATCTGCAGCCATTTTGAGGCTGACAAAGGCTTGTACCTGTTTAATAATGATAACCACAAAGACCAAGGGTTAGTGGCCTTCCTAAAGACTGGAAACATATGCAAATCATCAAGTATAATCCACAAGCATATAAAATAAGTCCTATAACAGAAACCTCACCAAAATGCTTCAAAGCAGAAAAGCAAGAATGAGAAACTCAAAAGAGGGGAGTTGAGAAAAATTTTACAGAAGTGGATATTTGAGCTGGGCCCTGAAAGTTGAGAATTTTCTCAGAATAGTGTTGCATGGGAGTAAAACCTAAAAGGCAACTGAGGACAAAGAAGCAGCCCAAGTTAACACAGAAGGGATGGAGGTGGAGCACAGTGGCATATGGCAAGTCACTAATAAATAGGAACTTGAATTCAGTCTTTAGCACCAAGAAAACATCAAACATTAGGTGGGGGGGCGACACACACGGAGGACGGAGACATAGAGAAGCTAAGCAGTAGACAGAGGACCGGTGTGGAGGCACTTGTGTAACATGCCTGGAGCATTAAGTGTTCCTCTGATCACAGGCAATGAGGGAATCAATGTTTACTGAGCCCTCAGGTGAGCTGCTCCCCTGGTAGAGTAGGATCCAGGGAGAAGCAGTTCAAGAAGCCGCAGAATCTACCCAAAGACCCTGAGCCTAGGGATGGCAAAGCTGCTGAGCCAAACTCTCAAAAGGTGGCTCGTCTTTCCCTGTTCTTTATTTCTTCAAAAGGTCTTCAAAAGAGAATTCAATTATGTATTTTGTTTTGCCCCTAAAGTATGTATACTTCATTGGGAATCCAACACTGGATTCTTAAATCAACATGATTAAGCTCATTAAATTGGGCTGTTGACATGTATCTGTGAATGAGCACAAACTAAAACATTTCCATCTGGAAGTATAAGAAAAATAACATCTGATGTTTGAACAGACTTTCTTAAAATGATCTCTGAATTTGCAAGGTTACACAAAAATCTTGAATGATTCTCTAAATGCCTTTGGGGATGTCCCAGAACTTGACCTTTGGCGTCTTAATTGACATATGGTATCTTACCTGACCTAAAGCATCTTACCTGACCTATGGTATATTACCTGACCTAAGGCATCTTACCTGACCTAAAGCATCTTACCTGACCAGGGAGAATTGGTTCTTCCTTCAAATCATTTAGTAAAGTCTGGATTGCAGAGCCCCACACCCTCTCCCCTTCCAGCTCTCAGGTTCCCTGTGGTTTGGTGTTTGTGTCTATAAACATGAACAGTTGCATTTGACACTGTTTCTCTGATGAGGGGGCATCTGATACACTGTTGCCTTTATATTTACCCCGTTCCAATTATAGTACCACAAAAAAAAATGTGACTCCCTAATGGGGCAGCTGAGGTTAACTCTCATCCCTTTCTCGGCCAGTGTCTCCTCTTTTACTGCTTATGTGTTGCTGCAAGAGAAGACAGCCAGAAGGCCTGGGGACCAGGTTTGCCCCTGTGCCCGAGGGAGGCGAAGGAGTGATGCAGCCCTGGCGAATAGAGGGAGCCCATCCCGAAGACAGGGTGAGTGCTTCCCACGGAAGTGCGGGGTTTCAGTGGGAATTCACTCAGCCCCGACAGTTCCATACAAGGCAAAAGCAAAGTCTCAGCTTTTAAATGAAGAACATGAAACATTTATTTTAAAATCTTTTTTCTTTCAGGATGTGTCAAATGTATGTGTACCCATGACAGCCTCTAATACCCAAGACCGCATTGATTCCTCTGGTCAGTTGACATCAATTCTGTTTTCCTTTCTATGATTTACAAAATTATTCTATCAAACGAATCTCAAGTGAAAAATACCTTACACATTAGCATATGTGTGAATCTCATTGCACGAGAATACATTCAGAGGGTAAATGACATGTCTGGGGCGACCACTCAACTTTTCTATCTGATGTTACGGATAAGCAACTCAAAATGCTGCAACTTAACAGTCAGAGTCTGAAACCATAATTGCGATTTTCTTCCTAGTTCTGCCACTTACTAGTAGGAAGTCCCTAACAGACCCAGACTCTCTGGGCACAGGTCCTTCTCCTTAAGATGAAGGTTACATAACAATTGATACTATTTTTGTATTGTAATTCTGTGTAATAAGATTTCTTTAAAAATTCTTCATGCACCATTGATTTAAAGATCTCTTTAAAACCACACACATGTTATATAGAATGTATATGTACATGCAGGTGATAGGTATGATGTATATGCATATGTGTGTATTTTCCTGTGTGCTACAATGTATATGATTTGAATCGTGCCTGGAAAGGGGTGCAGGTTACTGCAATGATTATCTGTAATAAAAGTTATTTGGAGAAAAGGGAAGAGAAGAACAGCAGCAAATGTGTTCTTTGAACAACAAGCTGAAGAACGCTCTTTTAGTTCACATGAGCTTTCCCCACACAAGTGTCTTACATGATCCCTACGTCGGCAGTCCCATGCAGCTCAGGGTACTTAGAAGTACTTCACAGTTGGGAATGAATGAACCAGGCAGGGGTTGTCCAGCTGTAGAGCAGACGTGAGATTTTTCAGAGATGATTCCTTAGTACCCAAAGCCTGGTAATTCCATGCAAAAGATTTGCACTGTCCCCAATTGAGCCAGCTCTCCAGCGTGCGTGCAAATGAGGACTGGAGATTTGGCTGCTGGGTGCAGCCTAGTTCTTGCTTCAGGACATGGGTTGTGCCCTCTTAAGTGGGCTAGGGCATTGGGATTGCTGCGCCTGCACAGACAAACCCAGCAGCTGGCTCTACATTCTGTATCTTTAAATACCCAAGGTTGTGTGCATGAGAAGGAGCCATGTGCCACAGCTGTCTGCTCCAGTATCACTTACTCTTGTCAAGTCTGGAAATTCTGCAAGTGACCACTCATTGCCTGTCCTTCTAGAACCACTTCTGTGCTGTGTTGGTGGTGGGGAAGAGGTTGTAAGCTAAGCCATCCGGGTAATCTGGGCATTGTCATGGAAACATCCTGTCTTTTCAGAAATCTACACCAATACTTACGCTGGCGGAGGAACAGTGGAAGGGGGTGTGTCAGGAGTGGAGCTCAATACAGGCATTGGGACAGCAGCAGGCCTGGTGGCTGGAGCTGCAGCAGGGACCCTGAGGAAGAGAAGCTCAACCATAGGGACGCTTCGGGAATACCAAGACACCGGCATGAACATGGCCTTCCTGGACAGCTACTTCTCCGAGGTAAGACTTACACACAGACAGTTTACACACAGACTTGGAAGGCATCACTGTAGGACTCAAAATACATTCGGCTGCTTTTTAACCCTATCCCAATCTTGAATTTTAAAATTCTTAAAAGACATAAAGTCAATTTGCAATAGTGTTTCACATTTAACTATTGTGAAAAGACAAACATCCTCCATCATCCCTTGCTTCCCCTTCTTTAATATCTTCCCTTCTGTTTTCTTCTGATTTCTCCATTTTATTGCCATAGCAACAACAGAGCAAAAAGATGCTGAGAAAGAAAATCAAAATTGCATTAATGTCTTCTAGGATGCCCTTCTTGTTCTCCAAGTGGATCCAATGGAAAGAGAGAACGGACAGGACAGGGCAGAGATACATCTTAGTTGGTAGAGTATCTGCCTAATACACACAAGGCCCTGGGTTCAATTCCCATTACAAACCAGACTTTGGAGTACATACCTGTAATCCTAACATTTAGGAGGTGGAAGCAGGAGAATCAGAAGTTTGAGGTCACCCTCAGCTACGTAGTTCTAAGTCAGCCTGGGATAGAACCTATCTCAGAATAATGATAATAATAAGAATATAAAAATAATAGCAGTTGTTGTTATTACCATTATTAGTATTATTATTATGACAGGACTGGGAACAAAAGTATTTAAAGCTCGATTATGCATTATCTCAACTTGGTGATAGATAAAACCTAACAGATAAGAACCCAGGGTTCCTCTTCTCAGTCTAGGGCCCATATATTTGTGCCAGAACGTCAAAGAAATGCTTCAAGATACTATGTTGATCTAATAGGGCACCATATGTAGTAAAAAAAAAAAGTTTGGGCTAGAGAGCTAGATCAGCAGTTAAGAGAATCGACTGCTCTTCCAGAGGACCTGAATTCAGTTCCCAGAACCCACATGGAGACTCACAAGCATCACTAATTCCAGTTCCAGAGTTTCTGACACACTATTCTGACACCAGGCATACACACGGTACACAGATACACATGCAAGCAAAACACTTATAAAAAAACTAAGAAAAATTTTTTAAAGAGTAAATATTTTTTCATATTTAGAAACTTTATTTTGTTTGATTAGCAATACATTTTTATTATCCCCATTAGACTAACGTATTCCTCAAATGCTAATACATGAATTTCTCCATTGCTCTTTGAAAGAAAAAGTTCGAGGATGCTGTGGTTTAAGCTACACACAGCACCTATGCATTTGTGCACAAGACCAGGCTCTTCAACATTCCATCATGGACAGGGAGGTACTCCCAAGGTCCTACCCACACTTGAAGAGCTGTTGGCAGTAATAGCTGCTAGCAGAGGGGAAACTGGACATTTCCTCAGTTATGTTCTCACCAGTGAGTAGTCCGCGCTCCGGTAAATAGCACCATCATTACCTGTGCTTGATGCAAGCAACCCCAACTAAGTAAAAGAAAAAAAGTCATGAAAGCAGCAAGGAGACTAGTTAGGAAGAAAAAGGGGTTCAGAGGCAGTCAGAGGGGATAAGAGAGAGTAATGAGGGCAAACAACCATAATACTTGGTACACATGTATAAAATTATCAAAAATAAGCAAAAATTTAGTAATTAAATATTATTGTAAAATTCACATAAATTATATATAAATATACTGATTATTAATAATGGACAAATACAGCTAATCAATTTAGTCAATAAGTAGGCTCAACTTATATGTATCCAGAAATATTTTAGGTCATTCAGAAAGTCATAACTATATATTAAAGACTGTCCACTGCAGTCGCTACCTAGTCATCCAGGCAAGTCTGGATCATCTGAGGGGTGATGACGTACACTCATTCACTTAGTGGGAGAATGGAGTGCCACAGTGAGACTGGCTCAATAATAGTAATTTGAAAAAATGACACAGGGGCCAACACTCAAACCTGACATCATCTTTGAATGGCTAAGTCACACAGAACTTCAGGAACATTCTGAGAAAGTCCAGCATTTAGAGAGATTTCTATCTTTGTATATGTGTTTGCTCCAAATTCATCTAATGTCTCTCTTTACATAAATATCTGGAGACCAGTAAACTGAGCCAGCATGTAAGGGTGTTTGGTGACAAGCCTGACAACCTAAGTTCGTTCCCAGGATCTGCATGTCAGTAGGAAACTCGTCCTCTGACCTCCATATGAGTTCTACAGCCACACACATGCATGCAAACAAATAAATAAATGTATAAGTGTAAAAACATTTAAAAACAAATACTTTGAACATAATTAAACACATTTTATTTCTATGTCACCTCAGAAACAAAGAACTATAAATCCAAAAGATTTGTAGATCATCTGATTCAAAGCACATCATTTATTAGTTTTCCAATGAGAGAGATTCACATATATTCCTCAAATTCTATGCCCCGTTAACGCAAACAATGATCTTCATTCAAAAACACAATAGTTTTGTAATACATCCAAGTATCGTTTTATTTCTCAATTTAGTCCACAGAACCTTTAGTTCAGAAGTCTCTGGAGCATTGCCATTATTCTTCATTGGTTATTGTAAAGGAAAGAAATCTCTAGTTTCCTGTCTCTCCTCCCCTCTCAGAAAGCATATGCTTACGCGGATGAAGATGAAGGCCGGCCAGCCAACGACTGCCTGCTCATATATGATCACGAGGGAGTGGGGTCTCCTGTGGGCTCCATTGGGTGCTGCAGCTGGATTGTGGATGACCTAGATGAAAGCTACATGGAGACTTTAGATCCAAAATTCAGGACTCTAGCCGAAATCTGCTTGGACACAGAAATCGAGCCGTTCCCTTCACACCAGGCCTGTATACCCATCAGTACTGACCTCCCCTTGCTCGGGCCTAATTACTTTGTCAACGAATCTTCAGGAATGACTCTCTCGGAGGCTGAATTCCAAGCAGAAATGGAAGCAGCCTCTGAACCCATGATTCATGGAGACATCATAGTGACTGAAACCTATACCACTGCTGACCCCTGTGTGCAGCCAACGACGATTGTTTTTGATTCTCAGCTTCCACCCAATGTAGTCGTGACAGAAACCGTAATGGCACCTATCTATGATGTTCAAGGGAACCTTTGTGTGCCTGCTGAGATAGCCAACACACACAATGTATACTATGCTGAGAGAGTGGTGGCTAGCCCTGGTATGCCTGACATAGGCAACAGTAACATGACTGAAGCCTGTGTGGGACCCATGATGAGTGGAGGGATCTTGGTAGGGCCAGAAATTCAAGTGACGCAAATGGTGAGCCCAGACATTCACATAAGCCAAACCATAGGCTCCAGCTCCCCAGTGACATCTCAACATCGAGTTACAAGGTACAGCAACATACATTACTCCCAACAGTGAGTTCTTCATGGAGATTTTGTACTTTAATAACCAGCAACATGCACATCAAAGATTTAATGTGCTGTATTCAATATTTTAACATTCAGCAAACATTAACACATTCTAGGTTCAACAGGGCTCTTTGATGACAGCTTTTGGAGGATAAATATGACTACACACTTTAGATAAGCCTCTTTAGTTCTTTCGGGTTCTCAGTATGGGCCAAAAATATTCCTAGAATTAAAGGTGCTGTATCCTGTAGGTGTTGTCTAACAAGTAGCACACAGCTCATGGGGCCAATCTGTAACTTCCATGACATAATCAAAAACTTTGGAAAGATGTGAAATTTTATCTGCATCTTCTTCCCATAATTTCCTTTAAAGAAATATATTGATTTTTTTTTTAAAAAATTCAGGTCAGGGCTATATAGTGAGACCCTGTTTCAAAAAATTACTTCAGGACTGCAGGTATAGTTCAGCAGTAGAGTCCTTGCCGAGTCTAGCATGCATAAAGCCATAGGTTCAATCCCCAGCACCAGAAATAAAATTTAACTGACACAAAAGACACATAAACTTTTGAAAGGAAGGGGAAAAGGAATGTGGAGCATGTGTGAACAGATAGGAACTCATTTGTGTTTTCAAAGAGTTTTGCAAGAAACAACGTTAAGCATTATCATAACATTAAATATTCCTTATATGAGATCAGAGTTTGAGATTAAGAGCATTTGCTGCTTTTGCAGAGAATCCAGGCTCATTTCCCAGCATTCAAATGGTGACTCCCAACCATCTGTAATTCTAGTTCAATAAGATCTCTTCTAATCTCATTGGGCACCAGGAATGCATATGGTACACATACATAAATTTGGGTAAAACACTAAGATACATAAAATAAAACTATGAGAGAGAGGGAGAGAGAGA
>LOJH01026178.1:0-10365 GCA_001685095.1 Ellobius talpinus
GATCACAGCAGATTCAGATACATTTTCCCTCCACTAGCTCAGATAGACCCTTTTTTCTTCCCTACTTTTTCTTGTATCTCTTCCAAGTTGCTGTCCTGTTTATAGACTCTTTACATGCTGATATAAGCTACTTTAATTTGTTAAGGGATTTCCAACTTTATTAAGACCTCACACCACCAAATGCTTCACCAAAGTTAAAAACTCCATGGTGTTCTCAAAATCCTTGTTTGTTCCAGGTCTTCCTTGAGTTATTGTTGAACACAGTACTGTCAACCCCAGTCAACTGGGCATCATCCTTTGCTTTCCTCATACCTAATTCCCTCAGTAATGCTTATTATCTCCAATCTATTGTACTCCTGCACCTAACATCTCTTGATACCTTTTCTGGTGATCTCAAGTGGATCATATGAGACAGTTCATCAGGTACTGTTTCAGTTTACAAAGCATGAATCTCAAGGATGCAAGGGGCTATGTAGTTATATCACTCAGTTTCTTTTCTTCCAAAGTCCTAAGTCTTATCCTATCTGCACTCAAGCAGCATAGCCCCACATAATAGTCTATGAGATATTCTTTGTTTGTTTAGAGCTTCTCCATAATTTGAGCATTTTCAGTGTCAATTGTCTTTGATCAATATGATCACTCATGTGATCATAAATAAGTGTAATGTCTAACTGTTGCTTAATGAATTTTTCCATTTCTCTGTATCAAAGGTGAAACTAAAGGAGTATCTTTCCCTACTAGTGACTCTCATCTTCACTGGGACAGGAGTTGCCTCATTGTTTCCAGGCTTTGTGATTCTTGGCAATCTATATTACTGATCTAAGTTGGCATATCTTTCTCTTTTGTTCCAAGAGATAAAAAAACAACAGTCAATATCTCTCATCAACCTTTATCCAATTTGCTATTATGTAATACTGACAATACTGATTGCAGGCCTAACATCCATTTTCTGATGCAATCCCCACCTTACACATCAGTCTCACCCAGGGCTTTCAACTAGCCCAGGGGCAGATTACTCATTACCTACACAAAATAGGTATGCTGTCTATGCAGTTGTTCACATATACCTCCTCCCTTTATGTGATACCATATGAAGACTGCAACCATCCACCCATCAAGAAGGCCTGCCATCATATACCATAAAAGGAAAAGTACAGTCATATGATATGCCCCATGGACAGTCTTCCCAGACAGCCTCACCTTAGTGATAGATCTCATTACATAGTTGAATACTCTATGCTCCTTTTACTAACAATTTAAGCCATAATTGGTACAAACTCATGTAAAAATATCTTCTGAACCTCTACTCCCCCATGAAAATTTGGTTTAGTTCTGTGTCTCATTTTTTAAATTGAGACCATCACTGATATTTTTAAATCCATAACTAGTTTTATTGTACACCCAATTACCCAAAGTGTTACTACAATCTCTTCCCTTGGAAAAAGATGTAAAGATTGTCTGCAGTGCCTCCTCAGGTTCCCTTGATAAACCAATTTACAATAAAATCAAAATTACCTCTGTGGAATCTTTGTAATTTTGGAATTATCTAAAAAAAAACATAGATGACAGGCTATCTTATGTGGTGTGTGGATGCTACTCCCACTTAAAGTTTGGACCAGAAAGTTTTTACCAAGGAAAAAATATGTATTCCCCATAGATGGAGCCTGCCTACTCTAATATGTTTTTTAATCCTTTCCAGAAGGCAAGGCCAACATTGTAAAAATGGAGAGTAGGAAAAGCCTGGATAATCACATCAGCGTCTGTTGTTCCTGTCTGCTATCCAGTTTTCACCTATAAACAGTCAGCAAGCCCAGAAGGGATGATCTATCATAAGTTGGGAAAGCTAAACTCCCCAAGGTGTATGGCTTAGACAATAGTCCTGTACAACACAGTCATTCACAGACATACTGGATAAGCAATTACTACAATCAGGCCACTAGCCAATGAAACATCCTTCAAAAACAGTTACTATTATCAGGCCACTATCAGACACTATCTAGTTTCAAAGGTACAGGTTCGCTTTTATGTATATGGAACAAAGATTCTAACAAATTTATTCTTTTATAAACCATATCATGTTTTTATAATTGCATAGGGTTTCAAGGTGATACATAGGGTTTCAAAAGTCAATCAGAGTAATGTCTGAGCAACTAAGCATTAAACAGAGAATGTCTGTGAAAGCTGAAGGGATCAGTCTTCTAAAACTATCAATGAAACCTGAAAATCTGCTTATTTCTCTAGTGTCATAGTTTTCTATAATGTGGCTCAAACTGCTATATGGCCTTAGACTTACTGTCTCTTTAATCTGTGTTACAAATTATCATGTCCTATTGTGGTCAGAGAAACATATAGATTACAAACCAGTTTTGTTCAGGAATGCAGATGGGGTGATGGCAGAAATGAGATCTGAACTTAAGAATCAACAGAACAGGATCTTTTCCAGGTTCGTGGGGCTCTTCTTCATATGCTATTTCTGATCATTAATGATGAATTCATGGTTAATAATAGAAATATGTAAATATTTAATGCAATTCTTTTAGAATAAATGCAGATATGAATAATAGTTCCAAAATAATACTATGTAAAGAATTTGAAAAAGAAAATGATCCAACAGTTGACAATGTCTGAAATTAATAGATTCATAAATATTTGAATATAAACATAAGAAAAATATAAGGAGGTTTGTGGGTTGTGGTGGTTTGAAAGAAAATGACACCCAAAGTGGGCTGGCACTATTAGGAGTTATGGTCTTGTTGGAGAAATTGTATCATTATGTAGGCAGTTTTACATATGCTGAAGCCACAGCCAGTGAGACAGACCACATGCTGTGGCCTGCACAGGATGTAGAACCCTCAGTCATCTCTCCTGATAAGTGATTCCCCTCTGTATGCTAAGGATATGTTTTATTATCATTGGTTAATAAAGAATATGTTTTGGCCCATGTCAGGGCAGAATAAAGCTAGGCAGGAAAACCAAGACGAATGCAAGGAGAAAGAATCAGAATTAGAGAGATGGCATATAGCTGCTAAAGGAGAAAGATTCTGGGACCTTACCAGTATTCCAGTCTCGTGATAACACTCAGATTAGTAGAAATCTGTTAATTTAAGCTGTAAGAGCTAGACAGAAATATGCCTGAGCCATCAGACAGTGTTGTAATTAGTATAGATTCTATGTATTTGTGTCTGGGTGGCCAGGAAATCAACATGCAGTCTCTATTTACATGCTATATCATCATGCACACTTCCGTGTCTTAGTATGATGATAATAGATAGAAATTCAGAAAATGTAATCTACTACAATTAAATGTTTTTCTTTATAAGACTTGCTATGGTTATGTTGTCTCTTCATAGCAATATAAACCTGAACTAAGAAATAAGTTGCTATGAAGGACAGAAGTATTATTGGGATAGACCTGACTAAGGTTTCTTTCTTTCTTTCTTTCTTTCTTTCTTTTTTTTTGAGGACTTGGGTCTTTGGGTTAGGAAAGCAGAGGAATGATTTAAGTGCTGCTTAATGGGCTATACTTAGAGGAGCATGGAAGATAGTGGTGCTAACAGTTTTTGAGGTGTGGGTGCCTGACACAACAGGTTTCATTGAAGAAAAATATTAGTATGTGGCCTTGAGATCATTTTTGTTATATCTTGGTGAATAAAGTGGCTGCTTTGTCAGAATAGTCTGTCTGTGGCTAAAGTGAATAATTTTAGACTAACTGCATTGGCAGAGAAAATCTCAAAACAGCCTATTATAGACTTTGTTGTATAGTTATTATTTTTAACTCTAATAAAAATACATAATGAAAAGGAAAAAACTGAGAATAGTTATTTAAAAATGTAAAATTTGATGAGAAAAGGAGCAGCAGTAAGTAGAATATTATTAAATTATGTGTTCAATGAGATAAACAGATTAACAATAAAGGGAGTGATGACCTCAGGGCAAGATCCTACTCAGCTAACTTTGCAACTTGTGAAATTAAATAGAATACAACAAAAGATATTTTAGAAAGCTAAGAGTTGGGTGTGGTGGTTCATGACATTAATCCCTGTCCTCCAGAGGTAGATGTTATCAGATCTCCAAGGTAGATGTCATTCTGGTTTACATATCCAGTTTCAGAATAGCCAAGGTTAGCCCATCAGGAAACCATCAAAAACAGAAAGCTGGTGAATATGTAATTGAATGAGGGATTCATGTTCCATCCCCAGAAAGGAGCAGAACTTGGCAGCTTTATCCTGATGTCTCTGGCTTCAGAGTCAAGGGTAGAAAAAAAGGATTGTGGAATCTTCCTCCTCTACTAAGGGGAATCCACTGTGGTCAGGTGTGTATCAGGGGTGCACCTGCATGGAGGCTGAGAGTGAGCATTGAATGAAGGTATATAAATGAAACCTGGATTGCTTTAGAGACCCCAAGATGTTTACAATGCCACAATTGTGGAGAACCTGCACATGAAAGTTGCTAACAGGAAGTGGAACCAACCAAAAGAAACAATATCTTGGCAGTCAGTAAAGTTGAAAAGCGTTGGAGATTTCAAGAGTGATTTGACATCAGACATATAAATACAGTTTGAAGTTTGCCCAGTTGACTTTTGTCCAGTATTTCCTAACTATCCTCCCTTTCCTCCATTTTGAAAAGTAATGCATATCCTGTGACATTATATGTTGGAAGTATGTGATCTGTTTTTTATGATTTTGATTTTACAGGGGATTACAGTTAAGAGACTGCAAGAATCTCAGAAAAGACTTTGAACTTCCAACTTTAAAATAAGTTTAAGGCTGTTATATATTATAGGGACTTTTGTAGTTGGACTGAATACATTTTTGCATTATCACATAACTAGAAGCCTATGGGGCCAGGGAGTAGAATGTGGTGGTTTGAGAGAGAATGTTCCCCCAAAAGGAGTAGCACAATTAGGAGGCATGTCTTAGTTGGAGTAGGTGGGGCTATATTGGAGGAAATGTGTCACTGGTGAGGTTGAACTTTGAAGTCTCCTGTGCTCAAGATATGCAAAATGTGACCCTTATTTCACTTCCTATTGTCTCTGGTTCAAGATGTAGAACTGTCAGCTCCTTCTCCAGCACTGTCTGACACCCACCATGAAGATAATAGGCTAAAACTCAGAACTGTAAGCCAGCCCCAATCCTTTAAAACAGTTGCTTTGGTCATAGTGTCTCTTCACAGCACTAGAAACCCTAACTGAGACACCAGGTGAGATTCAATGGGATGGCAAAGATGGCCTCTGGTAGGTCTTTGAGCATTGGAAATGTCTGGAGAAAATACAAACCACATAGTCTGCCTTCCAGAATACCTTCAGACTGAGACTACTCCCTGAGAGAGAATTATCCCCAAGATTATGTAAACTTGCCTTCTTGTTCAGGTATATACCACAAACCTGCCTACTCATTCAGCTGCATAAAATAAATAACATCCTTGTTTCAGGTGTGTAAATTAAATGCACTGACATTCCAGAAACATTTGGCGTTCTCTATCAGAGCAAGCAGATCTTTCCCAAGTCCAACATTTAAGTGCATATCTCTTTGTTACTGTCTATGATTTATCCACTTGTTTCCATAGTTAACTTAATACCTAAAGCTCCAAAGAACACCAATTCCCAAAGAAGTTCCAAAGAGAAAAAAAAAGCACTCCAACAGGAAAGGGGATCCATAAGTACCAAGAACCATTTTACTGTTGTAGTCTTTGAAAGGCTGTGGGAAGGGAAGCCAGAGGATAGGCAATATCAACCTGCATAGTCTCTGCAGAGAAACTACATGACAGTGCATACTCACAACCTCTGTCTTCTTGAAAGCTTTTCCTAGTTTACTTCACTTTCCCCTTATTATCTCTGCCAAGAATTGGAAACACTGAAAATATGCCACAACTAAAATAACAAACACTACAAAATCACACAAAGATGGGAAGAGCAAGAGCATCAAAAGATGGGAGGAGTGATTAATCAATACATTGCAAATCATACATGCAAATCACACGTTAATAAGAATCTGCTGTCTAGAATATGTTAAGTCAAACCGTAACCTTAACAGTAATGTTTAAATGTAATAAGTACATTCTTTGAATAGAGATTTCTTTTTCCATTGTCCAAAGTAAATATAGCCGCTTTCATATATATATATATATATATATATATATATATATATATAGTGTTGTATGTATGTGTGTATATATATACATATATATATTCAATCTTTGTGAAATATATACATATATTTAAATATATATTCAATATTTTCAGTCTTAGCAAAATACAAATCTAAACAGCCTTGAGAAAGACTACACAAATCTAGGAGGCATGCTGTTAACTAGAGGTGTCATTGAATGTAACATACCCTTTGAGATATGATATGTTGAATTACTGTATAAACAATCATGATAGCAGATAATTTGGGGATAAATTTGGGAGAGTGCAAACTGCCTGCCTAAAGTAACATGCCATTAGCTTTTGGAAAAGCTATGTTTTGCTGGGAAAATTAAGCCACAAAAGTACTGATGAGTTGCCTTGCAGAGAAGGCAACTCATAGTTCAAAGTAAATTTTGAGACATTTCTCTTCAGATAACCAATATAAACATTGTAGCAAACCTCAAGAAAAAAAAGGGAAACACATTCCATAGAAACTATTCCTGGACTCCTAAATATATTTATAATTTGTAGTTACTGAAAGTAGATGTTTTCCATGGTAAGTAAAATTACTATATGCTGTGAAGTACAGTCTCCTTGCATGTATATCAATTGTTTGCCAGATCCAGTGATTCATACAATAGGATTCAGAAATGCCCTCTACACAGTGCAGGAGGTGTGGGCTTCTGGAAAGACCCACACATCCCCCCTTGATGCACTTGCTCTGAATATTCTGTGCTACTAGTGTTTTAGTGTTTTAATTATGAGCATCTCCATCAGACATTACTGTAGGTTTATTTCTGAGGACTAGCACCAGAGCAAGCAAGAGCTTGCTTAGTAAAAGTGAACAAAATAAAGTTCTTTTCACGGTAATACAACTTCATGCTCCCAAAACCTCTGAGTATGTTCTAAGTTGGCCTTAGGATTTCCCAAGTATTCTCACCTAACTCAGACCTAACTTCTATTGAAAATTATTTTGATATATTCTTTGTTGTTTGTGTTCTGCAATGTAATTTAAAAATTAAATTATACAATCTTTACTTCAAAATAATCCTCTAAAAACAGTTAATTGGACTTGTATATGATTAGTAAAGATATTGTCAATAAAACTTTCAAGAGAAGAGATTAAATTTGAAATAAAGAAAAAATAATGACTGCAACATCTTAGCAACATCTTATATTACACGCATGAAAGTACACTGTTATTTTAGAAAGGTTTATAGGAAAGAAAGCTAAACCAATTCAACATTTTGTTGCTAAAACCTACTTTACTACAACTAATTACAAATGAACATATAAATTTATTATATATAAAATATATACCAGCATATTTGAAAATGCCATTGAGGAACACCATGTAAATAGCAAGGGTAAAGGCACCTTACACTATGTCTGATGACTGGATTTAAAGTTAAAACACTCATAGTAAATGTAGATAACTTACTCTAAAACATGGTCCTCTGTGACAAACCCACAAATCCATCAATAAATATATTTTCAAAAGGCAATTTTTTAAATAAAAAAATGCCTGAAAGTTACATGACTTCAAGAACTGTGGTAACAATTCTCTAGAGACTGTACTTTCTCATTCTCTCTTTCTCTCTCTCTCTCTCTCTCTCTCTCTCTTTCTCTCATACACACACACACACACTGAAATCCTCTGAACATACTAGAAACATGAGTTGTGTTCTCTTGAACTGTATTCTCAATTCAGATATGAAATCACAATTAACTCTTTGTCTGACCTCATCTTTCCTGATTCTCTTTGTAGCCACCTTGGTGTGATCATTCAAAAATCTCACTTTGGCCTCAGATGGGTTAATGCAGTCAATGGAAAGGGCTTATCAATGATACTTTTCTTATGCATCCTTTACATGTCCTGTTGTCTCCTTGGGATGTTAAAAACAATTACATAATTTCTGAAGAAAAAGCAGCCTCTGAGATGACTTCTTACATGTGCTTTAGTTGGCTGCATTAATTCACATAATTTATTTAATCACAGTGTCATTTTTTGAGGCTGACACTCAGCACCTGGTTCTTTGCTCCTCTAACATCATATATCGTAATTATTTTGTGTATCTTCCTTCCTCTCTTACTATAGAACATTCTGAATAAATTGATACCTTTTCCCTGGAAAGAGGATGTCTTTCTGTTCAAATCTCCATGAGATCTTCACAGTATCTTCCACTGCTCTGTGTCCTCTATTGTTATGTGCCTGCCCTTGTTTATTCTCTATTGTTGTGATAAACACCAAGACCCAAAGCAACTTGTTGATGAAATGGTTTATTTCATCTTGAAATACATAAAAATCAACCCTATTTTTAGTGGGTTAAATTGGGTTTTTTTGATGAACTCTTTTTTCTTAGGAATAAGCCTAGGAATCAGGTAGTCCAATCAGGGTGTTTCTTGAAGAAAATTATTAAATAAAATTTCAGTATTTTTAGAAAATTAATTCATCTATTAGTGATGAGAGCTATTCTGGACTATTGTAATTACTACTGTAATAACAAAAGCTTACAAGATAACAAAAGCTTTTAATTTCATGTTGTATATTCATGTGAATAAAACCTCAATTTTATCATTAAAAATGCAGTACACTCACCCTTCAGATTTCTAGTCCACTGTCATTCATATTGTCATCAATATGATCCATCTAGGTTTCCACATGGAGAAAATCTCCCTCCTGACCAGACTCTAGGACAACGATGGATGCAGCAATTAAGTGGTACTGCTGAGTCTCTCTCATAGTCCACACAAAAATTCACATAAACTACCTCATAGTTATAGGGTAATAGTGTTAAATTTCTTGGCTGTGAGATAGCCTAGTTCCATTAAAACAACTGTCAGCAAGTGTGATAGCTCTCATATAGTCTCATGATGACAGGTGAGAACTGACCCTGATGTAGTAATTCTTCACAGGCACACCAGCAGTCTCCTGTTTCTGTCTGATTCTGGAGGCTGAAGTCAATCATTCTTGTTGCAACTGAAGCAGTTCTCCAAGCCTGCATCGGGAATATTCAGTCTTAAAACAGAACTGGCCTCAGGAGCAGGATCAAATTCCAAGTAGAGAAAACAGGAGCAGGTGACTCTGATTTTGGGGAATCCCAACAAGTCCCTGTGCATGCTGGGCATCTTGTCTTGGGCCTCTGTCTCCTGCATGTCTCAGGAGCCACCCACCTTCTCTGCTGAGCAGTTTGCAGTCAAGCCCCTGGCTAGAGCCTGAAATCAGCTGAGAGCTGGTCTCCTACCAGGAGCCTGACTGGAAAAATTCTCTGTGAATGGACTCATATTAACTCTGGTTGCCTTTCATTGGTGGGCTGTGTGCACGATAATAAAGAACAGATTAAGGACCAATCAGGAGAGAGATCTCAAATCTAGGAATGGAAAGCCAAGCCTGCTGTTGCCTGGGAGACCTCCACAGATGCAGCTGCTCCTTCTCCCCCCACTCGGTGGGTGTTACAGCAGATATGGGGGAAGTGGACCGAGAAAGACAGAAAAAATATTTATATTTCCACTAAATTCTGGTACAGAAATTTGACAACAGATTAATCCTGCCAGTCATGCCTGAAATATCAATCCTGGATCTGTCCACTCCTAACCAGTGGTCCTGGCTCTTTACAAAAGAAAGCTCCCAGTTCTGTCTGGTGACTCTGACTGTGACAATAGGCTGTCAAATGGAGCCTGCTGCTGGCTCTATTAAATCCTCCTGTGCCAGTTTCCATGAGCAATGTGATTTTATGATAATCTATGACACCAGGTCACAGTTTCTGTTTGTTATAGCTCAGAAAAATAAAGGCATTAATTATCTAAAGAGAGGACTGGTTAGATCCATAATTGAGACATATACAGAATTAACAGGGAGTGTATTAATATATTATACTGGTAAATAAAGAATTGAGAAGGAATTTATTTTAGAAAGAAGATAGTAAAATAAAAGTGAATTTTCACCATTTCTTGTGTGGGAATATGTGTATTCTTAATGTGCAGCTGTGCATTGTGTGCATACTTATGGAGAATGGAGAACTAATGAACTGTCTTTCTTTTATCATTCGTTCTTTCAAAATTTCTTTATCAATTATTCATGAATACCTATAATATGTTAGAAAAAAATCTAACCCAATTCTCTACCCTAGAATCAGTCTGCTATAAGCAATACTACCCTAGAATCAGTCTGCTATAAGCAATACTAACATTCCATCACAATTTAACATGATCTTTTCTTTTGACTACACACTAAGTAC
>LOJH01026179.1:391-15080 GCA_001685095.1 Ellobius talpinus
GGCTAATTCTTACATCTTAATTTAACCCATTTCTATTAATCTGAGTATCACCACATGGCAAAGGCTTGCCAGATAAAAAACCCAGCGCCTGTCTCCGGCAGATCCATGGTGTCTCTTTGACACTGATTTCTTCCTTTCAGAATTCAGTTCCATCTTTCCCACCTCCCACCTACCTAAGTTCTGCCCTATCAGGCCAAGGCAGTTTCTTTATTCATTAACCAATAAAAACAACTTATGTAAAGAAGGACTTCCTATACCAGGTTACCTCCCTCAAAATGTTTTTTTCTGAATTCATCCATTTTCCTGCAAATTTCAAGATGTCATTATTTTTTGCCACTGAGTAATAGTCCATTGTGTATATATACCACATTTTCTTTATCCAGTTTTTTCAGTTTAGGGGCATCTAGGTTGTTTATAGGTTCTAGTTATTACAAATAATGCTGCTTTGAACATAGTTGAGCACATGTCCTTGTGGTATAAATAAGTTTTCTTTGGGCATATACCCAAAAATGATATTACTGGCTCTTGAGGTAAATCATTTCCTAATTTTCTGAGAAATTGCAATACTGATTTCCAAAGCAGCCGTAGAAGTTTCTACTCCCATCTGCAATGCAGAAGTGTTTCCTTTACCCCATGTCCTCTCCAGCATAGACTTTCTTCAGTGATTTTGATCTTGGCCATTCTGTTAGGTGTAAGATAGAATCTCAGAGTTGTTTTGATTTGCATTTCACTAACAACTAAGGATGTTCAGCATTTCCTTAAGTGTCTTTCAGCCATTTGAGATTCCTATGTTGAGCGTTCTCTAGGTCTGTACCCCATTTTTTAAATTGGATTATTTGTTCTTTTGATGTCAAGATTCTTGAATTCTTTGTATAGAGAAACATCACCCTTTACATTAGACACAAATAACATAAAATATCTTAGGGTAACTCTAACCAAACAAGTGAAAGACCTGTCTGTCAAGAACTTTAAGACTTTGAAGAAAGAAATTGAAGAATACTCTGGAAAATGGAAAGATCTCCCATGCTCTTAGGTAGGTAGAATAAACATAGTAAAATGGCTATCTTGCCAAAAAGCAATTTACAGATTAAATGCAATGTCCATCA
This sequence comes from Ellobius talpinus, assembly GCA_001685095.1. NCBI lineage: Eukaryota > Metazoa > Chordata > Mammalia > Rodentia > Cricetidae > Ellobius > Ellobius talpinus. The sequence continues at coordinate 1,498 of LOJH01026179.1, forward strand.
AAATATAAGCAAAATTCTTCACGGATCTTGAAAGAATAATACTCAACTTCATATGGGAAAACAAAAACTCAGGATAGCCAAAGCAATTCTGTAAAGGAACTTCTGGAGGCAACACAATCCCTAACTTCAAGCTCTACTATAGAGTTACAGCAATAAAACAGCCTAGTATTGGTATAAAAACAGATAGGATGCCCAATGAAATCAAATTGAAGACACAGAAATCAATCCACATACCTATGAACACCTGATTTTTGACAAAGAAACTAAAAATAAAAAATGAAAAAAAGAAAGCATATTCAACAAACGGTCCTGGCATAACTGAATATCAACATGTAGAAGATTGAAAATAGATCCATATCTATCACCATACACAAAACTCAAGTCCAAATGGATCAAAGACCTCAACATAAAATAAACCACAATGAACATCATAGAAGATAAAGTGGAAATTACACTTGAACACATTGGCACCAGAGACTACTTCCTAAATATAACCCCAGTAGCACAGACACTGAGAGCAACAATAANCTATCACCATACACAAAACTCAAGTCCAAATGGATCAAAGACCTCAACATAAAATAAACCACAATGAACATCATAGAAGATAAAGTGGAAATTACACTTGAACACATTGGCACCAGAGACTACTTCCTAAATATAACCCCAGTAGCACAGACACTGAGAGCAACAATAAATAAATGGGACCTCCTGAAACTGAGAAGTTTCTGTAAAGCAAAGGACACTGCCAACAACACAAAATGGCAGCCTACAGAATGGAAAAATATCTTCAGCAACCCCACATCATACATAAGATTGAATTCATTCTTGAAGTTTCTATCTATCCATTTACTTACTATTTCCTAGTCCATAGGTCAACCATCATCTTTCAGGGAGGTTCCAAGTCACAACATAAACTGACAAGCTAACAAATGCACTTTCTATTGAGAATTCTGCATCATTCTCTTTATTTTCTTCATAGTACTTACCATAAAATATAAACCATGTGTTTATATTTATAGATTTTATCATCATTGCCTCTCACCATGAGGGGTACAGCCCAGAAATACTAAGATACTATCTCATTCCCTGTCATATTCTCCATATCTGGACAGTTTTTAGTACACCTGGACAGGTAGCTGACATTGAGTAGATAAAACAAATGAGCCTTTTAAAGTTTTCCTACCCAAACAATTGTATACTATAAACTACATTACCACTTGAACTTGCCATTTTCTTATCTGCACAGAATCTTAAAAATCAGGATAGATAATTGACCTATGCAGATCACAGGTATGAAGCAAGATTTCAACCCTGTTTAACAACATAAATATGAAAGTCTTACAGAATCCCATCTCATTTTCTCATGGGGAATTTATCTACTAGAAAATTCTTAGTAATTTAGAGAACTTTGTGTTCCATTTAGTGTTAGTGTGTGTGTGTGTGTGTAAGAGAGAGAGAGAGAGAGAGAGAGAGAGAACCACACATGTAGATGCATGTCACAGTGTTCATGTGGAGGTCAGAGAAGAGTTTTCTGCCATCAGTGCTCTCCTTCTGCTTTGGATGTCGTGGAGACTGAACTACTGTCTTCAGATTTGGTGGCAAGTACCTTTAGCTGTTGAGTCTTCTTGTTGGCTCTATACATTTCTAATGTCATTTTCCCCATCTATCATTTTATCTGACCAAAATTCTTGACTGGCATCCATGTTAATTTTTATAAAGATGTGTGCCTGAATTTTCACAAGCTGACACAAATGCATTTTTCCCTTCTTCACTATATAAACTCTATATTCAATATCAAAGTTGTGCTAACATCTTAACAGAACATTCACTATTGTCTTTGAACTCTGTACCTCCTTTATATGTCTCACTGTACTGTGCAGCATTCATTAGAATATTTCGTACTATAATTTCTATCTGCCTGTTGCAGGACATGTTTTAAATATCTTATCTCCTTTAATTGTTCTAACAAACTAATGTTAATAAAATAAATTTTAGAGCAGATATTTACTTTGTCGTATATGTGATTTGGTTAAGTGTCACATGCTAGGAGGTATATGCAGCTTCATAATAATTTTAAAGGCTAAAAGGAAAGAAGAGAGATTCTTAACATCCCCAAGGCAACTGTATCTACTAAGTATCAGAGTGTGGACATTCTCACATCCACATATGCTTGATTTTGGTAGCCATATTCTTGGTTATTCATTATTAACTATTCACTCATACTAATTTTTCATAATTGATAGAAGAAATAAACACTAAAAAAAGAGTGAATCACCACTCTCAATTTCCATCATGCAATCTATTCTTATCTTCTGTCTAAATGTATTGTGTGCATTTCCTTAACAATCTTGGAGGAAAGGAACTTGATTTACTGAGCCTCTCATACAATGTCTTACTGGCCGCCCCTTCCAAGATTATCTCAGTTGCTTGGCCATTGCTAGGCTCAGTGATCACTGGTTGGTTAGTATGTTCAGACATCTAAACAAGAAAGAATGGCTAAATTGCTGAGACTGAAGAATGTTTGAAGAACGTCTGAGGGCCTCTGTGGCAGTCAGTGGTATATAGCTCCAGCAGGCATGGGTTGTTGCTTGGTGCTAAATGAATGAGCCACTATATGTATCAGTTCTTCTGTAAAATGTGGTTAATCCTTAATCATCTATAGTTTTTGTGGGCTTGTTGCTGCTGCATGTTGTGCAATCCCTGTTTCCTAGGGGACAGGGGATGAGAAGACGTGGAGGCAACACACAGACTCAGAGTGAATCCAATGCAGAAGCTCTTTATTGGGGTTATTATGGGGTTAGGTAAATTAAGTTGCCACAAGAACTTTTCTTGTTGGTCCTTTTGAAACTGGCAATCACTGCTGGTGTGTTGTGATTGGCTAGGAGCCTGTGTAATTAGTTACCATGACTTTGGTCCGCTGACAGGTTGTCTTGGCCAATTTTGCTTACTCATTGTGAATTTGCATGAACTTCCTTGTGCTTGTGCTATTGTCCTGCCTCAATTGTGTGTCTTATGAGTCTTAGAAAATTAAATTAGGCAGTGTGTGCATCATGCTTAAGAAAGCGTTTGGTATTGTGGTTTCTGATTTTAATCTCCTTTTCAGTAGGACATACAGGTGACATCTTTTAGACTTTGTGTCCCAGAGGCTATTGATTTCCTTGACACATCAACTCAGAACATAAATCCCTAAGAAACAAAACCAAACCAGACAAAAACCCAACTGCCAAATACCTAGAACACCTCATTAGTTCAAGTAAATGTCAGCTTGGATGTTAGGTTTCATGGAGCAGGCTGGCAGAGTATTTTGCTGTCTTTCTTTTTCAGAGGCTGAAGAACATTACACGGACATCATAAAATCTGACAAATCAATTTTGAACTTGGGGAGATGGAATCTGTAATGATTGTCTTGGGCCATGACTGCAGGGTGTGCAAAGGATTCTGTTGTAGACCAAACGTTATTACTGTGAACAGCAGTGCCCATGCTGATTTTGCTTTTGCTTTTGGCAGATCCTGCCATATCCAGTCTTGTCTGAATGCTGCATTCCTTGTGTATATAGGAACATGAACACTACTGTTTTCTAGTGAAAACCAGAAAGCTTTCATTTGAACTTTCTCACCTCCTTATTTTCTCCACCTCCTCCTTCTCTTCTTCCTCCTTTTCATCTTGTCTTTTTCCCTAATGCCTAACCAAAAGAGCTTAATAAATCGCTCTGAGAAGCTGAGAAGCATTATTGTGCAATGAATATGCACTAACTAGAGTAAGACTAGAGGTTAGACAAGATCTAATTGAGAACCATAAGTGATTCCAATAACTATTTTATTTTGTAAACAGTATAAAGAAGTAAAAGTTAAACCTTTTTACCACTCATTTACATAGAACCTAAGGACTGCAACAACTTGAGGCTCTTGGTGAAGACATTTGTCAGTTTTCAGCTAAGCGTTGCTAGATAGGGTACATAGATATTCCTCAAGAACATGGACTGCAATACTTAGGTATGCGTGTTTCATGGTTTGGGCCTTGTGTCACCGTAACCAGCTGTCATTAAGTGCTCATATCAAAGAGTTAATTCTCCTGTTAATCACTCCAAACCGCAGAGGCCTTTGTCTTCTTTAAATATCCAAACAATATTCCTCACCACCTCTGAGGTTTTCAAGCTGTAACTGTGCATGAAGATGACGAGGCAACTCAGCAGCAGAACTGAGTAGAAGCCCACATGGAAGCCTCTGCCATCTCTTTTCTGACTTTGTCTCACTCATGCCTTTCTAGAGCATGTCCTGCTTTTATCCTATCCATTCTCTTGCTACCCATAGCGTTTCCCTCTGAACTACCTTACCTGACTGTGTCTTAAGCAGAGAACCCACAGTCTCCTAAGGTATTTGTATATGGAGTGAGAACTTTATTTTTGCAAGTGCCAGATGATTTAACCTCACTTCAGAGATGAGAGATATGGTGCTAGACATAGACATGGAATGTTGACATGGGAATAAGGGATCTTTTTAATGTAGTAAGCTCAGGAATTGGGCTGTACATAATAGCATAAAGTGACAGTCTTCTTTCCTGTTCCCTTTTTAAGTACTACTGTTTTAGAAGGAGTGTGAGTTCAAATACAGATATTTAACACTCCTGAATCCAGTTTTTTTTTCTGATTTTCTCCCAGAGGAAGGATGTGAGTTCAGGATTTTTTTGTCAGCAACAGCATCTAGCTATAACATTAAAGCATTTCACTCTATTTTATGTATACACTAGAGTTGCAGCACATTGAGATGTTTCTTAAACTGAATTGTTTTAAAGTTAATCTATGAGCAAATCTATCTCTAATAAAAGCAAAAGTTAGGCTCATGTGTGTATATAAGTAATAGTAACTCTGGTATGTGAGTAAAGAATAACCAATGCCAGTAATGTTTAAATGACTCTTCACAATGAATAACAGAAGCAAAGATGCCAATACCACCATTCTATGAGCAGGGTGGAGCAAGGTTTTAGGAGAAGGAGTCTAAATGATAGAAGCCTACTATGTGTGGACCTTCTTCCATACTGTTGCCTGATCAAACAAATTTTGTAAAGAATTGCACTGTGTCATGGGCTCAGAATTCCTACTAGTAATTAAGGAATTATGAAGCACGTTTATTAAAAACTCAGAGAGAGAAATTGGGTTTTGGACTGAAGATCTGAAAAGCAAAGCACCCAACCACTGGTTCTTACCTTGACCTCAGTCTGAAATGGTGATCCTGCCTCTAGGAATCTCAGAATGCAACTGTGCCTGAGAGCTCTTTCCTTCCATTTTATAATCTCTAGTTCTGGGAATAAAGGTATGTATCACTGGGATTTAAGGTATGCACTGCCCAGTTTCAATGACAACTTGTATGGCTACTGGGATTAAAGGTGTATCTTACCACAGCCTGGTAGTAAGGCTGACCAGAGGGGCTGTTTTACTCTCCAGTCTTCAGGAAAGCTTTTATTAAATTATTATTAAAATACAAATGAAATGCCACTACAGAATTACCTGTCTGTCTTCTCTGTATCACTGTTTCTTGAATTTTAACACAGTTTGGAAACACCCAGAGTATTTGTCAAATAATAGACTGCTGATTTCATGTACAACTCTACTTTAGTAGGTCTCGAGAATAACCTGAAAAAAAATGCAAGTCTTTCAGTTTCAGAAGATGGTTGCGTTGTATGGTCATATTCTGGGCTTTGAGAACCATTGCTCTTTCTCCTGATATATTTGTCCTAAGGTTGGTGATATTAGAAAGGAGTCCACAGAAGACCAAGTTGCCCAGACATGTACTGCTTTAATTAGGGCCAAATTTCACAAACTATTGCTCTTTCTGGGACCTCAACCCAGGAAACATTGGAATTGGTGAGAGTTTATATGATTCTAGCAAAAAATTGGTCAAGTGACATTCAGATCATGATGCTCATAGTCATACTCTGTTCACAGGCGCCGTGTATTTGACTTGAAGTACTGAGAACAAGGACCAGGACATGTGCTGAAGAGTGAGTTAATGGCAACCTCAGGAACAGCACATGAATGAATCAGTGGTAGATGGGAAGGTTCTCTGCACACATATCTTTGTTACTTGTCATGAAAATTTTACAAATGCCATCTTCAATACCTACAGTGGCCCTGCATCTCCACTCTTCCGTCTGTCCTCATTTCCAGCTCTAGTGACTCAAGAGACACTACCTGCTTTTCTTTGAGTATGAAGCTGATTAAATTAAATTAAAAGAGTTTCTCTTTATCACTCCTCTAATCATGTCATTTTTATATCTTTTCAGTTCCATTACCACTTGTCTGCATAATTGTGCTTACACATACATTTTTGTAGCACATGCACCTAGCAAACGTCCTGTAGTAAAGAGTGGATATAAGTCAAATATCAAAAGGATAGAGAGATAAGTGGTGTGGGTTTCATTCTTATCTCAGAATCATTTGGCTCTGATAATCCAACAAATTAACTCAACATCTAGGAGGACAAAGAGGATAGTTTCTCCTAGTTGCCTTCTAACCAACACCCAAGATACAAATTGAAAGTATTTCAAGCAGACCTTATTTAGTTACAAAGGTGATGTGTGTTCATTCAAAGAAGAATAAAGAAAGAAACACTTAATGAAATAGCAATTGTAATGTTAGTACTCAGGAAATACTGATTCTCTCTGTTTGGTTATATCTTTTCTGCCAAAGAGTTTTCTGTGATGTATGTTTTATCATAAGAAAAATCATATTAAATTTGCTCAACTTTTAAATCTATTATTCCATATCTCTAGAAAAGATTTATTCTATATCTCCAGAACATATCTCCATGCAATGAAATCTTCTTCTTGTATTTTGTTAACAACGTAAGCATTCATCATAAGTACCAAACTTTCAAAATCAGAAATATTGAAATTCATCTTGTATAATATTTTTTGTAGGAATTATTATTCTCTTTCATATTCTGGCAGTTGTGTGTACAGGGTCAAATATTCCCTAGCCTCTTTAGGCTCCTAACACTAGATATGCTTGTCTCATTGATGTGATTATAACAAATAAACATTGTCAAGTTTATGTAGTTACAAATTAAACAAAGACAGACCAGTGTAGATCTTATTCTTTTCTCAATAACACTTAGTTTTTTAGCAAAAGAAAAAATAGCTTTAAGTAATGTCCCCACCCTCAATATTTTTGCTTTAATTTCAATCAAGTATCTTGGGCATAACAATTTCTAATTGAATGAAAATGATGTTCAGGTCAGAGAAAAGCAGTTGTGATAGAGCCAGGGTGGGCATACATGGTTTGTTGAATGGTTGTGTCATAGATCTTAGAGTACTTGGCTTGAAAGAAAGAGTGACAGTAAATCGTGTACAGAAACGTATTATTGCCTCATATTTTTCTCACTCTGATTCTCTTCAGAAAAGCTTTCTGGACTTCATTCTCTTTTCATCTCTAGAATAGGTTATTAACAATACCTAATTTTAAAGGTATTGTGAGGTTTAAATGGAAAAATATATGGGTAGTGTGGAACTGCAGCACTTAGCTAATGAATACCAATAGTCAAACAATAAATTACAAGAGACAGAAGACCACCTGTGTGGCATGAAACTTGTGTATATGGGGGAGGGAGGAAGTGAGGAGGTACAATACAGGATGTGGAAGTTAGGGGTCAGTTCATTCAGAATCCTGTGGTGAGGACAGTTTAGATTCTAATGATTCTAAGAATAGTGGAAAGTTCCTGAAGAGTTTGGAGTACATAAGCAACACTGACTTAAGCTTTAGGAAAAGATCTGCGTGCCTTATGGTGAGGCTAGTGTGTAGGGGTGAAGAGCAGAGGCTAGCAGTGCCCAGGTAATAGGTGTAAAGTTTTTACAGCCCAATAAGGCTCTCCACCAATGCAATAATCCAAATCAGACCAAATAAGATCAAATTAGAAAAGCCGAGATTTAACAGATGCCAGCGCTCCTGGGGGCCCTCCAGGAAGAAAGACCTGAAAATGTAGAGAGGGAACAGGATAACTGGTAAGACCACATGTTTGTTCTCTNCATTTGGTGGGCTTTCCCCCACTCCAGGTGGAATCTGGACTGTTGCAACCCCCAGGAGATGGGGCTTGGGGTGGAAAGTTCCACCCCAAACATTCTAGACTCCTTGGATATAGGGGTGCCAGGGGGCTGGGGTGCCACTTTCTACCAAACATCAGGTGCTGGTGTGACCCAGAATGCCAGCTGTGATGATGGAAAGACATAGAGGTAGGAATGAGAGGCTTTGGTAAGACATTTTAAGGGGTCAGAAGGCAAGAGTCAAATAGGGAATATTCTCCTTGCTCAAGTCAGTGAGTAACAGAAAATGAAAATGGAGCAACTGAAGGACATGGGGATGCTCTTGTCATGATTCTTGATAAGGTTTACAGGTGTGGAATGCTTATCAAATATGTAAAAATGGGTATTAAGAAGGTATATAGAGTCTAACTTTCTCACTGTTCCTCTAAAGGAGCAGGCAGGACTTTTCCTGCCTTTCTCTTTTATCCCTCTCTGTCCCTCTGTCTTCTTCTTTCTCTTCCCCTCTCTCCCTTCCTTTTCTAACTCCCTTCCCTCCCCCATAGAACTTCTCACTAAAAATAAAAAAGGGAAGATACAGAGTCTAATGCTCAAGAAAGTAGCTGAGAGCTCATGATTCACATTTAAGAAGCATGAGAATTCAGATTTTATTTAATGCCCTAGAGCTAAAGATAATCCTTAAGTCAAAAATGCCAAGAAGTGCTTGCCCATTGTTGAGTACCTGCACATTGGAGGTGCATAAGGGAGTGCTTTGTGTCTGGCTTCAGAGTGGAAGTGATAGCCGCAGGTGTTCCATGCTCACTGGATCCTAAGACTTACGCTCAGCATGATTCTTTGACACTGAATATGTCCCTGTTCATGGCACAAACTCAAGAGGCAAACTATATGCTTCCATTGTTCTTTAGGCTTCAAGAGTGTGTCATGGATAAATGATAATGTCATGAATATAACAAGGAATGAGTAGTGAATCCAAACCGAACTATATGAAGAAAATAACAAAGTAAGATCTGTTTCACATAACATGAGATTTATGTCAAGGTTGTCCTAATTCTACTCTGAGACAATATAAGCTTACTTTTTTGACTAATGGTGTAAGAGCATACTTTCATCACTTTCTCATTCTCAGGTAATTCTGGCATTTGTCTCATTTACCAGTTTGGGGAGATGATCTCTATGAAGTCTGATACAAAACCTACTACGTTATTGACACCCTTGGAGGGCAATCTTTAAAAATAGATATTATTGCATGCTAGTGAGTTAAGAAAGCATTTCTCTTGCCTGGGGTCATGAACCTGACACAATTAGCACAGTGAAATCTGCCACACATCTAATCAGAGGTAGTTAATTTGATTTTCTAAAATTAAGCAAAGTGTCAGCTTATCATTAGTCTTGAGAATTATTGCATTTTGAATACCCCAAAAGGGCGTTATTGGATCTGAATGACAACAACCTACACATATATTGATGATAATGAGCATCTGAATGTTCCTTAAGAAAAAACCGTCCCTGACATGCATGCATGAATCATAACTCATGATAGCCAGAAATTTTAAAATTTATGATCATTGCAACATGAAAAAATAATTATGAATAATAAAACTCTGTTACAATAATTAGCTGTAATGAATGCTCATGGTGAGCTAAATGAACTGGAACAATTTAGGGCAATAGAACATAATTTGCATTTTGTGTTATGCCAGATCATTTAATCATTACAAGGAAAAAGAAAAAGGAGGGTGAGAAAGACAGAGAGAGGGACAACGGGGGCACTGATGAGAAAGTAAAGTCAATTGACAGACTTTTTATCTTTATATCTTGTGAAAGAAACACAAATCCTGTGTGTTGATGTCTTTCTAAAAGTCCATTCTAACTTTTTCAAGGACAGCAGAGAGTAAAACAATAAAAATTATCTATATAGAAGAGGCTCAAATCAGACACAGTTGAATTTGAACCTGTACATATTTACTTAGAATTTACCTAATCTAGGCAACCTCCTTAACTGCCAGAAGTTTCAGGGTCATCTGTAAACTAGGATACTGATGATATAGCCTAAATCTTTGATGGAAGCAAACAGGTAGTCTTAAGATGCTGCTTGGCCAACAGCTATTATGCACCAGCCATCCACTTTGGTACTTTCACAGGAACAGCAACAATTAGTCCTGACAATCCTAATCTCAAAATGCTATAACTATCTCTTTTACAGATTATAAAGCATACATATAAGATGTTCAGTTATGAGTAAAGCAGCGAAATTTAGAGTCCAAGTGGCCATTGTTACTTCAAGCAGCCTCTCCCAGGGAGCATTTGCACAGTGGCCAAGACATAGAAGTCACATTTGCAAACTAGACTGTGCACCATTGAATGTGCAAATGGATCTTGTTCTAATTAAGTCAAGACTGCAATCTACAAGAAAGCATTTGGAAATTCCTATCTGGTGCTATATGTTTCAATGGCCCCTACAAAGCAGCTATCTCAGCTGGGGGGCAACATGCTGCTATGGTTGATTGTTACCCTCAGGTCTAAAAGGAATGTTTTTTTGTGACACTGAGCAGGATTGAAGGGCTGTCAATCACCAACTCATCCCAGTTTCCTGGGCTAAATATCTACTACCTACTGCAGGACTGTCTTTGACTTGATTGATGTTGACCTGGTATTTGGCCGGGGTCAGAGTAGTGAGAAACTCAGAAAGCAGGAAGACAGCAGACTCAATTTTCCCAGTTTTCAAGTTTTCCTTGGATTCTGCCTGCAAATAAAGTTCCACATGAACCTGCAGTCTTTATCTGTTCTGAGAGTAGTGGGAGAGGCGTCTCATTGGACCCTTAGTTTTTAAATGGAAACATTGAAGTGGAACACTGTTCATAATCCTATTTAGAATGTCATGGGCTATGTAAAATCAACCTTGTCTTGAAGTGTTCATACATGGTGGGAAATCCGCCATGGTTCACAGTGAGTAACAGTAGGTAGGGCTGGGAACTGTCAAAATGCACGTGGGTTGACCTTTTTCATTGTATTGAACCATAACAATGGTGTAAACCCTAAAAAGAATAAACAAATGGTAAGAATCCTTGTATTATGGACTGTTATTTTTCCATGATGAGCCTTCTTTTTTGTTAAAAACAATTATAATATTAAGATTCCAGCAGGTCTTGCAGTTTGACTTACTCCTTCCCCCTAAGCCAGTACCCATGAATCCTCTCTGGCAACATCTGTTTGCGCTCTAGTATTTTGCTTGCCAGAGACTACTCAGTATCTAGGCAAAGCTGGGAATTTATTTTCTATTTCTTTATCTCTAGATTTCTTCCACTTTCTCATTCTGGACTCTTTCTAGACAAAATGGTTGGTTTTCATTCCTGGCTTCTTCCCCGTTGAACATATACCTTTATACTTGTAAAACAAATACCTCCAGGCTAAAGAGAGATGTTCAGGAATCTGCTTCTGGAGAAAAAAGAAAGTATAGAACAGTCAGAATAGGGAAGCTTTCTTTGTCAATCTAAGCTTTGGGCAAACACTCCAGTCTGCATTTCCAGAGTAGAGTCACAGGGCAGAGTTTAAGGTATGACTTCATTTTCATCTACAGAAAGAAAATCAGATAGAGGACTTGCTGGATATTGACTGGTCTCATTCTCCATAAGGATATATCTGTTGACCTACAGCTCCTAAACCTCACATGTGAAATTTTGATTTTGATTAAGAATGATAAGAACACAGTGTATATACACAGTTGTTGATCCTACAGATACAAGGAGAAAGGCCACCAACCAAAATCATCATGACCAAATAAATTAAAGCAAGCTTTTTTATTCATACACAGACTGTTTCTCTTTAAAGGTGGGATCCAAGAGGTCACCATTGTACATGGGCAAGTTAGGAGTTTTTATAATTTAGGAGCTGGGGTTTTCCAAATGGAGGATTTGGCAGACAAACGAACAGGACTATAGGAACAGAACCTAAGCATAAAAAGTTGGTCATAACAACTTCCTAAAACAAAGACGTTGTTGCAAGGTGGTCACGGAGGTAATAAAAACAAGGTCATCATAATATTCTTTTGAAACAATGGTGTGGTATTGTTTTCTGGAGCAGGCAACACAGAAACATTTGCAGTTAAGTTTACAGGTAGGGCATAGCCCAATCCATGAGAAACAGATTTAATCATAAACAGGAAAGGATCAAGTTTGTCTTTATTATAAGATGGCTTTCAAGCCTATGATGGAGGCAGGCTGGTTTATCACAACCTTTCTCACAGTTGACTTTAGCTTTACAAAAAAAAGAAAGAAAAGAAAAAAATGGGGTAAATTCTTAGATTGTAAATTTTCTCAACTCACTAAAAAGATTTATTTTGCAGTTGTTTTCTAGTCAACTGTTTTGTTGAGAGGGGGAAGTGACAAAGAAGACAAAGGGAAGAGACATTGGTTCACTTAATTGCTTGGATTTTCATTTAAAAGAAGACATAGTATTTGTCATTGCTGATACAATAGATTTTAGGGGTCTTCTGTCAACCAAAATATACCTGTAATTGAATTTCTAGCATTGCCATTTTTTCAGGGGATCCAGTGAAACAAGGTTATTCTCAACTAACAAATTGGAACTTCTTAAGAAAGTAGTGTCTAGTCATGTTGTTTTGAACTGACTTTAATCAAAAGGTTCAAAGTCCCCATTTTGAAGCTCAGCTTTGTTGTTTTTATATTAATTGCATATGTTTGCCATTTCTGGGTCAAAGCAAAATTTTCTCTAAACCAAACACTTTCATGTAAAGACAAGGATAGTTGGACATCAAAATATATTTTTCCTGAGGAATGGTTTGAAACTATTTCTTTTGATAACATTCTGCCTGACATGTTCAGTGCACTCATCACATCAAAGCTGATACTGTCTTTAAAACAGAGAGGAAGTCCTTTAATTTTGCTTTTCTTAGAAAATGAATGTTTTATATTATTCTCCTTGTATATTTTTTAAAAAACACCACCAATATACTTTCAAAAGAGGGTTTTCAATAACCTTGAGTAGAAATGTAGAATGCACATTCTACATTTCAGATTTTGAAGTGTAGAACTGACAGAATGAGGGAAAGTTGTTAAAGGAGGTCACTTTGGGGCAGAGCTGTAAAATGCTTAAGGCTGATCTTAGGGGCCAAACCCAGTATGAATGCCTTTAACATACCTCTCCTTGGATGGCTGCAAAGTGACATGGTGCTAATGTCTATCTGTTTCATCATCTTCATCCTCAGACCACTGGGTTCTGGCTTCCTGATGCAACTAAGTTATTTACGCATATCTCTCGCTGCACAGGAGATAGATAGCTGAGATCAGGAGCAAATGACTTTCTTGAAAGGATCCATAAAACACTGATTCAAGTATTATTGATGAGAACTTACCATGGAAGGAAATTACATGAGATGACTGCAGGTTTATGGCTCCTCAATACTTTGTCTAAAATGTCATATAGACTGAAGCTTTGGAAGAGGGATTTTAAGAGCTAACCAAATGTGTGCCTTTCCTACAACCACTGCTAAGAACAATGGTGAGGTCAACAATACTCCTAAAATCCCATA
>LOJH01026180.1:0-11329 GCA_001685095.1 Ellobius talpinus
TATTCTGTGAGGCTGGATCATCTCAGCTAGCAGTCTTGAAGCTGTTCTGGATGTTGAACTCAGAACTCAGAACTGTAACAAATGTTGCTCAGACACGTTGGATCGTCTGGGCCATCTGTTCCCACTACAGATTTTTCAGGGGTCTTCCTTGATCAAACCTTATTTTTCTTAACCCAGAATGAACCCACAGCCCCTCATTTCCTGTGTAAATAAAAGCAAAACCTCTTCTCCAAAGTAACATATCTTTTGACTTAAATTTTGAAATCAAGGCATTTTCAAAATATATGGGTTGCATTAATCCAGCAACATTAATAATAAAATGTCTTTGAGCAGCTGTTGTTCCTTCCTCAGCATTCAAACAATTCAAAGACAACATACTAATATACAGTATTCAGACTCTCTGTGTATTTTCCATCTTTACATGGAAGCTAAGATGGGGCAGATGGGAGCTGGGAGCATTAGTTTTTCTCCCAAATCCAGGTTGGGTTCCGATTCCTAGAGCTGGAATTCCAATCCCAGCCCTGGCCTGAGCTGGTGGCTAAAAAGCATCAGGCAAATGGATTTTTTTGTAAATTTGTGCCACAAAAAGTTGGGCATCAAATGAAGCACCGTTAATAAAAACTCAGGGTCAGAAATTGGGGTTCAACTTGATACGAAAAGCAAAACAGCTAGCCTTTGGCTCTTACCTCAACCTCAGTCTGAAATGGCGATCCTGCCTCCAAGAATCTCAGAATGAGACTGTGTGTTGAGAGCTGTTTCCTCCCATTTTAATAATCCTCCCTAGGACTGGGATTAAAGGTGTGCACTGCTGTGATTAAAGGCATGAACTGCCCCATTTCTATGGCAAATAGTGGGGCTACTGGGATTAAAGGTGTGTGTTACCATAACCTGGACTGTAAGGCTGACCAGTGAAACTGTGTAACTCTCAGATCTTCAGGCAGTCTTTAGTTGTGCCTAGTTGTTGAATGGCAAGCTGTGGTAGTGGTCCAGGGCTGCAGGTATCGACCGTGTTGTAACCAATGTGATAGTACTGGGATGGGGGAAGGGGTGCCTAGCAGTGGCATGTATTAGGTAGGTGGCCTGCAGCATTAGGTAGCTAGTAGTGTGACAAACTGCTTCAAAATGTCATAGCTTCTGCCCACTTACTATTTCAGAGTTGCTGGGGATCAGGGGCCTCAATGCCTTGTCACTGAGTTTTCTGCTTCAGGGTTAAGGTGTATATTAGCGTTAGGGTCCCACTCGATGGCTTGGGAGGGCGACTGAGTCACTTTCACACTCACGTGGTTGTGGCCAAGCTGGGTTTCTGCAGGGCTGCTGAATCACAGACCTCTGTTCTTTTCTGACTTTTCTGATTGAGGTGGCTCTCAATCCCTGGCCACTAGGCTTTTCCAACATGGCTGATAGTGTCATAAAAGCAGCAAGGGAGACTTTGGCTAGTAGATCCCTTGTGATGCAACTGGCTGGCCTGCCATCCCGATACTGTTGCCATGTTTTGTGTGTCACAGACAGATCCCCTGGTCCAGCCACTCTTCTGGGTGTTTGTCTCTCACCTGTGCTTGGGAACTTGGTGCCTGCCCTGTAGCCTAGAGAAGAGTGACTTTAGTTCGATGCCAGCTCCAGTGCCTGCAGGAGGCTGTCATGTGCTGAGTTAGTCAGAGCAGCAGCTGTTTGCAGCTTCTGAAACATGACCAAAAAATACGCAATGGTGGGAACTTCGCCTTTTCGAAACCCGTAGCTGGTGGCCTATCTGAAGTGGCCAGCTCAGCTTCTTCCCTGACTCAACCAGAAAGAATGATAAATATTGTATGTTTAGGTTACTCTTGAAGAAACAAACACTAGAGCCCAAGTCCTCATTAGCTGAACTTGCTCACTTTAGCTATTCTTTGGCCTTGACTTTTGCACGTGGGAGATGCTTTGGGCTGCTCCCTGCGAGTTGGATTGGTCCAAATTGTTCATTAAATTTTACGAATTCACTGGAGGGGAGGAGGGTGCTTTGGAGTTTCTGAGTCACAGTTAGTTTTTATTTCTGTTGATAGATTAAAGGCACAGGGGTTGAACGTGCTGGGATTGGAGGAGGCTCACCCTAATGACTTTTAGGTTCCCAGAGAAAGACAGAAGCATTAAGTCCAACCCCCACCCTGGGGGAAGATAGAGGAAAATGAAAAGAAGTCTGTGGAGGTGGTTTGAATAGTAAAGAGACCAGCCACGAATTCATGCTCTGAGTCTCTCTCTGTAAGAGACTGCAACAATTGAGAACTAATGAATCCTTGGGCTAAATTGTCCACTTAATTAAAAACAAGCCACCAACAGACAAGCAGAAATTTTCTTCATTTAATCCTTCTCTGAAATGGTCCAGTCCTTTTTTTTTAAGTTGTTTGTGAGATGACCAATAGAGTTTGTTTCCTTACTCAGGGCCACTCCAGCTCTCCCATTCTATATGAGGAATGGCTCTTGCGGAATGTGCTGGCTCCCTTGACCCTGTCATGTTCCTCTTCTATTCAAGTGACATGAGGAAGGGGCCCTGCACCATTTATTAAGGCTTTTATGGTGTCTTCAGTTTTGCTTTTAATTCCATCTAACCAAAGCACGATGTCCAGAAATGACCATTGAGGAATGGGTGCTCCCACAGTTCATTGAGATGGGCTTACAGGGAAGAAGAGCTCCACTTGGTTAAGTAGTCTTCCGTCTTGACCCTAATCCCTTGGGCCTTGAAATATGGGGAACTGGGTTCTTCATCTGCTTATATAAACTGACTTTATAGCAACCCCCTGGACTGGTTAAGTAATTAATCTGCATATAAACTAGGAAGGAAGGAAGTGTTAGATAAAGTTGCCCATTTGTATGTAGTTGCTCACACTCCTGGGGAGCACACGAAGAGTGAGGCTAAGCATTTGGATGGAGATATAGGCTTGGTTGAGTCCCCATAGTCTGCAGAATGTATGGAGGCATGTAGATGGGGAGCAGCTTCTACCACTGAGTGTGTGTGCAGATGTGTAAGTGGATGGTGCCCCAGAAAGACCATCCCTGGGTACCCAAACAGCTCACTTCAGAATCCCAGCTCTGCCACCTGAAGGTTTTGCTCACTGGGGCAAGAAACTTAAGCTGTCTGTGCCTTAGCTCCTCATCAGTGAAATGATGGAAATGGACTGTTATTTAGTTAAACGTGAATGCTTAACATTCATTCATCAAATATTATCAAGTACTATGTGCTGAAGGCGCTGTGTACATATGATGCCTCCTGAAGCCCATGGCTAGTGGAGGTGTGAGCACAGACTTGGGTGAAATCAGTGCATCTGCTCACCTGAGTTCTGTGTCGTGCCCTGCTGACATTGCCTCATTGAGCTTTGTCGGCAAGTGAGAGGGTGGTTGTGGCACACGCGCAGGTGCGGTGATGGATTTCTCACCTTATATTTCTTACTTCTTCGTGATGAGTAAGTAGCCATCACATCTGGGTCTCACAGAGCCAAGGTTCCTCTGCTGTGGTGGATCAATGTTAGTATGGACACTGAAGGCTGCTTTTGTGTGCAGCAGGATTCTGCAAACCACCCTGAGAGGGATGTGAAGATAAGACCCGCAGAGGAAGGGGGGAATCTCTGATGCATCCCACAGAGGCATTAGATTACACAATGGGCTGTAATCGTCCTTTAGCATGGTTCCCGATTGGGGTGTTTCCCATCCATTAGTTACTGGATATGAATTCTTTGGGGGTTTCCCCTGGGTGAGGTGGGTTTCTCACCCAAACAGGGATAGTTCTGCTATCTCTGAAAAAGTTCTGAAAAAGGAGGAGAGATGTCTGGTTTTGCAAAGTTGTGTGAACAGTAAAGATGAGATGGGGGACTGAGCCCAGACTGGCCTTGCTCACTTACCTCACTCAGCATCTAAGGGAGAAAAGTCTGAACTAGGGAAGGAGCTAGCTCCAGTTGAAGGGAGCTGGCCCAGGGAAGCATCCTAGTGGCTGCAGGTCTTTGTCTGAGGTAGGCATCACTTGCTGCTAAAGCCCTCCTCCTAGCTGGGCCTCTCCAGGAGACTGTTGAGCAAGGGGGAGTCACTTGTACCAGTCACACCACAGAACAGTGGGTGTATTTGTCGGGGTGCTGTGTGAGGACTGTCTGGGGTGGCCACCAGGTAAGGGACTTGAATCTCTCAGCTTGCAAACTGTCTGTCTTGAGGGTACATTTGCCAGCCCATTGGCTGTCCTGTGTATTCCCAGACAGGCTGTTTGCAAAGAGCAATTCAGTGGGGGACAGTGGAGGAGACACCCTGGGGCAAGAAACTTGTTGTTTGTCTACTTGCTGAGAATAGAGGGATGTCCTAATGGGTCAGGGTCTGGGAGTGGGCTCTGGGTAGCCTGGAGGACTGCCCAGACTTGTCACACATAAAGATTCTGGAGCTACGTTGTAGGAGAGGTCAATGTATGTCACCCATTAGCCAGCCCTAGTGTGTGGCAGCCACCCCTTCCAAATGACCTAGGCTGGCTTGGAGCCTCCTGATTTTCCCCCCTGCTTAGGATCTCTTTCTGCCATCAGGATCACACGTGAGTTGAGAGAGGTATTGTGTAAGCCCTGTGTCTCAGGGATGCCAGGAGGACGTGTGATGTCACCAGAGGATTTGTCCCCATGCGGTGAACACTGGTGTGATGGACGCCCTGGAAGAGGTGGAGGTAGATACAGAATCCACCTGTGCTCAAGGAATCTTGGGCGCCACGAGGAGGGGAGAGCCCTGTACAGTGTCCCAACTGACAAGGACTCTTGTGTCACTTAGAAGTGTGACATCTCTGATCTAGATGTCCTTACTTAGATAATCTGTGCCTCCTCTGTGTCACCTGTCTGGCCTAAAGTGATCCTAGACATTTCTCCAAGTAACTTGGCCTGGCCAGTCCTGCCTCATCGTAGCTCATGATAAAGTCTTTGCGGTCTGTAATTCAGGAAGACAGAGACCTTCTTTAAAACTACACGAAATGGTCATTTTTTTTTCATGTAGGAAAAGTATCTATAATGATTATTGATGTGTCATATCAGAGTCTGGGAAGCTATTGATCTGTGATTAGAATGTGGATGCTGGCAAATGGAGAATAATGAGGCCAGCTGCTCTGGCGACCGTCTCGGTGTTCCATTTATTACGACCTTTGTGTGGCTACAATACCAGGAGATGGGAGTGTAAAATTATTTGAAAGGTAAAAGTGTGCCCACTGTTCAGGGGCTCTTGGATGAGGAAATGCAGCCACTGACATGAAACGCTGTCATGTGGAGGGGTTGGTTCGTGGAGGTCAGGGAGGGGACAGTGTTTTGGGGAGGGCCAGCTCAAGAGGAATCAGCACAGCTAATGGCCACTACACTAGTGTTGGCCTTGGACCTTTCTCAGAATGTATCTCTGAGAAGTCTGGAGCACGGAGCAGTCCCTGGAAGGGACATTCCCTGGTGAAGCCACCAACGATTGTACTTTTGACCTAGAAGGCTATGAATGCATGCCTCTGAGCTGGATCATGTGACTTCTGACATGGCCCTGCCTGTTAAAATCAGTTGTCGCATGCTGGGTAAGGAGCATGCTCTGGTACTAGATCATGGTGATGGTTGTACAACGTTGTACATAGCCACACTGTCATTGACTGAATTCTTTGGGGTGTGCTATATATGGCTATGGAAGGGCTACTAGAAAGAAAAAGTGCTACATCAAACTAGTGACCTGGAGCTTGAATTTGCAGAGTCCCCGTGTGGAGGGAAGGGTGATGAAGGGACCTATTGAAGGTCTTGGTAACAAACACTGCTGACAGCTACTGAGCGATGTGAGCCCCATTAGCTTGTCCCAGTGATAAGTGACTACAGTGTATGCGGTGTGCAATGGGCTCCAGAACGCCCATTTATCGCTGTTATCATTTTTGTAGATGAGCGTGGTGACCCACCATAACACATTGGCTTTTTGTGACAATGGCAGTGCCATTTTTTGTGTCATCCCCATGTTTGTTTGCTGCTCTGTCACCCGTTATAATTTTTTTATCAGTCTGTTGTGACTTATTAAGCAGCTCCAGTACAAAATTGACTCTTGCTTCCAAATCACCGTACACCTAAAGTGATAGAGACATCAAATAATATCCTCAAACCATTGACTCAAATGGCTGGCATCCACCTTGGTGAGCCACTATCTTGTCTCCTACCTGAAGTTGGGAGGGACTGTGGGGCCTATGGGCTTTGGGGCCAGGCAGACCTTGATTTGTTTCTGGGCTGTGTGACCTGGAGTGAGCCCCTGAATCTGTCTTAACTCCAGTCTCCTCTGTGATGGGGTATGGATCTCATGGGGTGGTTGTGGGGTACAGAATAAGAACATGCACACTGTACCTACCATGGAGCCTCTGCAAGTCCCTCATCAATAGCCACAGGCTGGAAATGGGGGGATTACAGAGGCTAACTTGACTTGGCCTTTGCAAAGCCGAGGGACCATCAGTTGCTTTATCCCCCTATTCCCCCCTCCTCCACAAACCGTGGAGGCGGGGAGAACAGAGAGTCTCATACATGGAAGCCAGCCAAGTGCTCAGTCACTGAGCCACACCCTAGCCCCAGATCCCATTTTAACTGTTATCAGTATGCAGATCTCTGATTTGTGCTAACTCAGAGCAGAACCCCTTAATTGAGCAGGAGGAACATTGATACCCACCCAAGTATTATATGATGAGGCATTGTCTGTCTCTGTGGGAATATGTGGTAATTTTAAGAGGAGCCCTCTTTTACCCACGAACACACCCTTGTAGCACCTCTCCTGGGGTTTCAGGACCCTCCTCTGTGCTCCATAGAAGTGGGGTACACTGACAAGGCATGTCTGGCCCTCACGCAGGCCCACAGTTACAAAGCTGCACCAGCAGGCTTCTAAAATAACCGCAGCACAGAAGGCCTGGAATGTTCTTGGGCTTATATTTGGAATTGCTGTTGGAAACAGTCTTGGCCAAATGTAACACCCATCTGTTCAGAGTGGTTTGGGCCTGAGAAGATGAGGTAGATCACAGGAGGGGGCTGGGCAGCGCTGACACAGGGCGCCAGGGGCTTTCTAATCCCCCTTCCCCCCCATGCTACTGCAGGTCCTCCACCCCCTCCACTCTAGGCTGCTGGAGCCACTGCCCTCACTGGAGAAAATTTCCCTTTTATGAAGCCGGACTTTCTCCCCACTGGTCTGTCCTTTAGGGGTTCAGAAGAGCAGTCGTTCTTACTGAATCTTTGTTTCCCTGCAGATGCCTCTCCTTCCCCACCACCATCTGTCACCCAGCACCAAGGATGGGTGTCCCTTTAGGTCTGGAATCGTCTGCCACTTTCCTGTACCCTCCCCAGACTTTCGTTGCTATCTTTGTCAATACACCCTCAGGTGGCATTGGTGTCTCTCCAGCCCTGTGATGATTCATGCGGCTCACACTGTGTTGCTCCTTCTCCTCACGTCATCACAGTGCTATTGAGGCTAAAGCCTGAGCTGTGAGTGTTTGGGTCGGTTTCTTTCCATTTGATGTCGCTACATACTCCTGCCTGCTCTGGCTCTTTTAGGTTCTCTAGATACATATTCTCGGATCTGTTTGTTGTCATTGACTGTTTTCTGAGGGGCTTTAATCATCCAGGTAGCTTGTCAGTCATCCAAGGTCATTAGCCTTGTTGATGCTTTGTCCTCCTTCCTCAGAGGACTCAGTTCCTGCCTTGCCATGAGCCACCTTCTTGTTTCCTTCAGGAAATTATGGCCTCATGGCCAGTTCTTTCTGTATATTTGGGGCCAACGTTCCAAGTCTCTGGTGGAAAGTGGCATTGAATAAATAAGCCCTCGGTCTTTCTTGGGTTAAGGACTCCACCATTTTTCTAGGGCTGTTCCAATAAGCCATCCTATATTCAGTGGCTTTGACCAACAGACATTTTTCTGTTTCAGTGTGGAGGCTGGAAGACAGAGATCAGGATGTCACGCAGGGTTGGTACCCTCCATGGTGTCTGAATCTGTCCTCTGCCTAGCCCTGGCTTGCAGCTTCTGGTGGCTTTTAGAGATGTCAGTATTCTGTGATTGGCTACTGGAGTCTATCTCTGCCCCAGAATTCCAGAATTCTCTCACCTTGCCACGAAAGTGACGACCACTAATTTAAAAGGTTGAAAGGTAGTTGGTATACATGAGTTTGCCTCTGGGTACCCTGAACATGCAAATCCATAGCCTCACCTGGGTGGGGTACAAGTTCCTGGATGGAACATTGAACACACCCTAATGTTCCCTCATGGATTACTTCCCCATCGCTGAAGAACTTCACAGAATCTGCAGGCATTTTTACTTGGAACCAAGAATTGAGTCAGTCTTTAATTACTCATTTTATTTATGAATCAAATGCCTCTAAGAATTGCTATTACCACAGGGAGAAATGTCAGGAAAGAGCCGTGGGCCAATGACTGGGTTCTTCTGAGGGAGTTTATGTGGCTAGTTCTGTGGGCATCCTAGGTAAGGGTCAGGTTTGGGTGTATCACATACAGGTCTGGGCAAGAGTTGAGGCAGTTGTCATTTTTCTCTGGCACAGTTTCTTGGGTTGAGTCAGACTGTTTATTGACAGAGATGCTAGGATACACGTGTCTCAGGAAGGGTTCTGACCTGCGTACTGAGGTCCATGCAAATCTGATTCCTGGCTGTAAGCGAACGCTCTGCAGTGATTGTTCTGATGGTGAAGAAGGAAGGTATCATGGTACAACTGATACCAGCCGCACCAGATGGATTAACTTGGGTAAATGGATGTCTTAGTTAAGGTTTCTATTGCTGAGAAGAGACACCATGACCAAGGCAATTCTTAGAAAGGAAAACATATACTTAGAAGTTCAGTCCGTTATCATCATCATCATAGTGGGGACATGGCAGCATGCAGGCAGACATGGTGCTGGAGAGAAGTAGCTGAGAGTTCTACATCTTGCAGGTAACAGGAAGTTGACTGTGGCATTGGACACGACTTGGGCATATATGAGACCTCAAAGTCCACCTCATAGTGACATACTCCCTCCAACAAAATCATACCTCCTCCAACGAAGCCACACCTTCATAATAGCGCCACTTGCTATGAGCTTATGGGGACAGCTACATTCAAAATACCACAATGTATGAATCTTGGGGATCATTCTGCTCATGCCTTGCAAAAGCATGGGATGCCTTGAGGAAAGTCAGTTTGAAAGTAGTGTTTTTTTTTAATTTACAGTGTGGTGTTGTGTGTGTGTATGTGTATGCATGCACACATATGCCAAGGCATGCTTGTGAAGGTCATAGGATAACTCGCAAGAGTTGGTTCTCTCCTACCATGTGGGTCCTCTGGGGGTCCTTGCAATCTCTATGGGCAGCAGTGGAACAATCTGAGTTCAAGGAAAGAATGAAACTCGACTCAGTTTAACTTTAATTAGTCATCACTGATTTCAAACTTCCTGAGTCTGACACCAGACTGTATGTTTTAGCCATATTTAAGTACAGTACCATTTTGGAGAAAAGTTTCCTGATGACAGTTAACTCCACTACCCTTTGTACAACATAACTTAAGATATTTTTATATTGAAACTGTTTGCAAAGTATGTGTGGCTTCTTCCATAAAGATGAGTTCCATTGACTTAGAAACAATGCTCAAGCTAAGGCTCTAGGGAGAATGACTGAGGTAAACATACTGCCTGTGGGAGTCAGGATTGGCCTGGCCCTAAGATAACATAGAAGTCACTTAGGTTGTTGTAAAATACAAGTGATACCTCTCACAAGGATGCATTTTATGAACCGAGAAGAAAAGTTCAAGATTTGGTGGGAAAAGGTCTGGAATAAACAAACACAGTATTCTGTGGGATTTGGGGGAAGCCTGGTCTTACAGATAGCAAAGAATCATCAGGTTGTAAACTACCTCATTTCCCAACCTTCTGGATAGAAGATGGGTAAACATCTTTCTTTGAAGAGACAAGCTTCCTTATCTGTGTTCACAAGGATCTCTTACATACTACATGGGTCCCAGGCATTGAACTCAGATCCATAGGCTAGGTGTCTGGTATCTTTACCTACTGAGCCATCTTGTTGGCCCTAGGCAAGTTCTTTTGAAATGTTCGGCTGGCCAAGCTGAAATAAACAAAACACTCCAGTCCCACCTGTGTGCTGCCGCTTTTAGGCAACCTCCGAGCAACCCCAAACACCCCAAAACATCCTCTGTGGACCTGGCTGAGAAAGAATACCGAGGGAGAGACCTCAAAGGCATTGTGCACATGGAGTGTTACAGTGTTGTCAGAGGTACGAGTGGAGAGAGTGCTCAGCAGGAGGCCTGGAAGCAAGCCGTGACTTCTGCAGGATGCATGTAGCTTAGTGGAGGTAGGAGCACAGGGGTGACGTTCAGTGCCGATATCCCATCCCTAGACACATAAAGATAAGGAGACTCGCTGGAAGGAGAGATAACAGACTGGGGATGCAGAAGCCTTGAGAGCTGGGAGGAGAGGGCAGCATGCCATAGAGCCCCAGGCTCTTGGCACCAGCCCAGCCAGCATCGCCCTTGGTAGGGGGTGCAGTTAGGCTTTACGTGTTCATGAAGGATGTCTTACAGAGCTGTGGGAGCACGGCAAGTGTTTGCAGGAGGAGCAGAGAGGGAAACATCTGGAAAAACAAGTCCAACAGCAGGGAATTCTTACTTTCTTTGCAAGCAGCAACGGAGGTGAAATAGTTAGGAAACACGTCCCAGGAGTTCTCAAAGGGAAGAAATTATCTCAGCATCTGCTGAAACATTCAAGCCGATTTCATTTCCGGCTGTTACTGGAGGTGTAGGGCTGCTGTGATGGGACTCTGCTGTGGAGGGGAGCGATTGAGCTCAGCTTGGAGTACAGCAGAAGTGGGATTTTTATATGCGAGAATCAGGGACTGGGAGTGGAAATCACTAAAGGGGAACTCAAGGGTGAGGGAGTCTGGCAAAGCTGCTGCACCAGGTTTTGTCCCTCAGCAGGTCAGGAGCATCTGCTGGGCTAGGAGGATCCCTGCCAAGTCAGAGGGTGGTCACGATTTAGGAGTGGGGGTGGTTACAGCCTAGTCCGCTTAGCCATGTTTACAACCCAAACATCAACAGATTCCTTTAGTTGTTTAGTTTTCTAGTGGCCTTCCCTGAATTTTCTGTCCCCTCCTGTCTCTTTCCTTTCCCTCCTCTTCCCTCTCCTCTCCTCCCTCTTCCAGGGGTCTAGATTTTGAGTCACAACTGGACTTGAACTTAATGTATTATTTCTTATATCGTCCAATATGTTGTCCTTGGACTCAAGATCTTTTTTCCTCAGCCTTCTGAGTGCCGGGATTACAGGCCTGCGCCTTAGCACATACCTTCATAAATTAACTCTCTCTCTCTCTC
>LOJH01026181.1:0-11395 GCA_001685095.1 Ellobius talpinus
ATCTATCTATCTATCTATCTATCTATCATCTATCTATCTATCTACTTATCTATCATCTATCTGCCAGATGTGTCTCTATTATCTATTTATCGTCTATCATTGCCTATCCATTTTGTCTTCCCTATATGTGTTTCTGTCCACGACTCTGTCTCCCATTTTGTCTCTCTGTCTATCTCTGCCTCTCTCTTACACACACATACAAACACACATACACACACAAACACACACACACACAAAGTGGACCTAACTCCATCAGCTTAGGTCACTTATCAGGTAACTTTGTCTCATAAATGTTTCTTTTTAAAAGGTTTTTTAATATAATCTTTTCTCATTTTACATAGGTATCCCTGTGCCCACCTCCTCCTCTCCTCCCACCCCACCCTTCCTTCCACCCCATCATCCACTCCTCAGAAAGGGTAGATAGACTATTGACTCCATGGGGAGTCAACAATGTCTGACACTTCAATTTGAGGTAAGACAAAGACCTTCCCCCCATATCTAGGTTGACAAAGGTATCCATCCAAAGAGAATGTGCTCCTAGAAGCCAGCTCAAGTACTATGGATAAAGTCTGGTCCCACTGCCAGTGGCCTCATAGACTGTCCAATCCTCACAACTGTCCCCCACATTCACTGGGCCTAGCTTGGTCCTATACACATTCCCCCACTATCAGTACAGAGTCAGTGAACTCTGACTAGCTCAGGTCAGCTTTTTCTGTGGGTATCACCATCGTGGTCTTGACCTATTTGCTCATATTATCACTCCTCTGTCTCCTGAATTGTTCTCTGGTTGCTTGACCCAATGCTTCGATCTAGATCTCTGTATTTGCTTCCATCAGTTGCCAGTTGAAGGTTCTATGATGGCAATTAAGGTAATCATCCATCTGATTACATGGGAAGGCCAATTTAGGCATCCTCTTCATTGTTGCTTAGAGTCTTAACTGGGGTCATCCTTGTGGATTCCTGGGAATTTCCCTAATGCCATGCTTCTCGTTAGCCCTTTAATGGGTTGCTCTATCAAGGTATCTCTTTCCTTTCCCTCACTGTTCTTCCCCCTTCTTGAGCATCCTGTTCCCTTATGTTCTCCTCCCCCTTCCCTTCTCCCCTTCCTCTCCCCTTTTATCCTCCCTTCCTCCCACCTTCTAATTTTCTTAGGAGATCTTCTATGTTTTGCCTTCCCAGGGGGATCCATGTATGTCTCCCTTAGGGTTCTCCTTGTTACCTAGCTTCTCTGGGATCACGGACTATAGGTGGTTTATCCTTTGCCTTATCTCTAATATCCACTTATGAGTGAATACACACCATGCGTGTTTATCTGGATCTGGGTTAACTCACTCAGGATTTTTTTTCTAGTTCCAGCCATTTGCCTGCAAATTTCACAAGAATAGTATTGCTGGGTACTGAGATAGATTGATTCCCAGTTTTCTGAGAAACCACCACACTGATTTCTTAAATGAGTGTACAAGTTTGCACTCCCACAGGCAATGGAGGAGTGTTTCCCTTACTCCACATACTCTCCAGCATAGCCTATCATTGGTGTTTTTGATCTTAGCAATTCTGTCAGGTGTAAAGTGGTATCTAAGAGTCATTTTGATTTACATTTCCCTGAAGGCTAAAGATGTTGAGCAATTCCTTATGTGTCCTTTGGTCATTTGCAATTCTTCTGTGGAGAATTCTCTTTAGATCTCTATCCCCATTTTTGAATGGATTATTTAGTAATTTGATGTCTAGTTTCTTGAGTTCCTTATATATTTTGGAGATCAGTCCTCTGTCTGATGTGGGATTGGTAAAGTTTTTTTTTTTACCATTCGGTAGGCTGCTGTTTTGTCTTAATGACTGTGTCCTTTGCCTTACAAAAGCTTCTCAGTTTCAGGAGGTCCCATTTATTTATTGTTGCTCTCAGTGTCTTTGCTACTGGTGTTATATTTAGGAAGTGGTCTCCTGTTTCAATGCATTCAAGGCTACTTCCCACTTTCTCTTCAATTGAGGTTCAATGTGGTCAGCTTTATATTAATTTTTTTTAATCCATTTAGATTTGAGTTTTGTGCATGGGATAGATATGGATCTATTTGCATTCTTCTACATGTTGACATCCAGTTATGCCNAGCTTCTCAGTTTCAGGAGGTCCCATTTATTTATTGTTGCTCTCAGTGTCTTTGCTACTGGTGTTATATTTAGGAAGTGGTCTCCTGTTTCAATGCATTCAAGGCTACTTCCCACTTTCTCTTCAATTGAGGTTCAATGTGGTCAGCTTTATATTAATTTTTTTTAATCCATTTAGATTTGAGTTTTGTGCATGGGATAGATATGGATCTATTTGCATTCTTCTACATGTTGACATCCAGTTATGCCAGCACCATTTTTGAAGATGCTTTCTTTTGTCCATTGTATATTTTTAGTTTATTTGTCAAAAAACAGGTGTTCATAGGTGTATGGATTAATATCAGGGTCTTTGATCCACTGGTCAACCTGTCTGTTTTTTTCCCAATACCAAGCTATTTTTATTACTGTGGCTCTATAGTAGACTTGAAGTCAGGGATGGTGATGCCTTTGGAAGTTCCTTTCTTGTACAGGATTGTTTTGGCTATTCTGGATTTGTTGTTTTTCCATATGAAATTGAATATTGTGTTTTCAAGGTTTGTGAAGAATTGTGTTGGGATTTTGATGGGGATTGCATTGAAACTTTAGATTGCTTTTGGTAGGATTACCATTTTACTATGTTTATCCTTCCTTTTCAAGAGCATGGCAGATCTTTCCATTTTCTGATATCTTCCACAATTTCTTTCTAAATGTTTCTTAAGCACAATTGCCAATCAAAGCACCTCCACTTGCCAGAAGAAACTAGAACTATATTGATGACATACAATCTTTCTTCATTTTATACATATAAATTCCATTTCCTTTCTCTTTCTTAGAAAAAAAATGCCCATTGGAAGTCAGGAGTAAATAATAAAATAGCATCTAAAAAGCAGGAAATAAAGATACCCATCCTGGATTTGATGAGAAACATAAATGAAAAAAAAAAAGCCATTTTTGTCAGTGAGGAAGGAAGCAGCTACTTGAGAAATTATTCTAACTCAACCATATTGACCTTAATAGAAACATGTTTAAATAGAAAAGAAAAATATTTGAAAAAGGAGTTATTAGTATACTTTTAAAAGTCATGCAAACAATAAACCAGTTAAAGAGATTGCCTGAGTGTCTCAGTTTAGTAAGACATGAAGATTTTAGTGCAAATGTTGTTTGTGCATGTGGAGGGGGCTATGCTTCCATAAGGACTAGGTCTGATTTCCTATCTCTTCAAATAAGTAATTTTGCAAATGGATATAGAGAGACGAAAACACATGAATTTGTCAGGTATAAACAGAAGGAGCTCTCTTTGGGATTGTGGGTTCAGATAGCCCCAGGATGGCACTAGGGAATACAAGCCCAAGGTGCTGAATTTGCAGATGAAGATGATGATGTTCAAGGAAGCGAAAGACAGACTTGCTTCCCAAACTTATATTCATAAAAGTCTTGAAATCTTTCTGGAATGGTAATTTGGATAGGCTGATTCTGGGGAAGCACCAGGCCCCAGTATTTCTCAGAAGACCCTGGTGCTGCTCATGCTGGCTTTGTGGACGTCATCCATTGCTGTCAGTCAGAGGAATGAGCCAAAGCTCACCCAGAGTTCATCTTCTACTACATACAATATCTTGGTCACTTGGCACACACAGACAGACAGCTTCTTGATTTATTCTTCTCAGAAGCAATGTTCTTTTTTTGTAGTAAATTCTGTGTTCTCCCACAAGCCTACTGAGCTGATTTCCAATTGTTCACTATTCTGAGGCTCCTGGAGAATCTTCTGTCTTTACTGTGCTTCAGTTTTTCTATCTGTAGAATGGTGTGATTGCATTACCAGCCATTCCTCAGTTTCACCATCTTTAGAACAGTGTGATTGCTTTACCTGCCATGACTCAGTTTCCCAATCTGTAGAACAGTGTGATTGATTTACTTGCCATGCCTCAGTTTACCCATATGTAGAACAGTGTGATTGCATATCTTCCATGACTCAGTTTTCCCATCTGTAGAACGGTGTGATTGCTTTACCTGCCATGCCTCAGTTTCCCCATCTGTAGAACAGTGTGTTTACATACCTGCCACAATGTCTTTGTCTCTCTCTGTTTGTGTTTGCCTCATTTAACCTGACATAATTGAACACTCAAAAACTAGACTTATTATCCAATAACATTGAAGTCTGATTGATTTTGAGAAATTATTTTTATTTTACAGAATATAGGACTTCAGATCTAGAAGAAAATAAGAGCAGAATCAAAATTATCAATCTGTTTCACTGCTTGGGACACCAAAACCTGTTCATCAGACATAAACATACCATCTGTTTGTTCAAAAGGGAAGAAAAACATGCGTGGGCTGAGCAATTTTTCACCTTGAGCACTGAATATTATCACTATTTATTTATATTTATTGTGCTAATAATTGAACCCAGAGCCCCACACAAGCCAGACTCTCTACTAGCTCTTATCCCCAGTCAACCTGGAGATGCAAGGATCTCCATCACCTGACTCTTTCAAGTGTGCAGTTCAAACCACACAGGATAAATCCTTGGCCAGTGACCTCCTTGCTACAAACCCTTCAGCTCTAAGCTGGACTGACTCCCAACCCTGTGTGAGGCACCAGAAGAGAACCTCTGTCACGGGGATGTGGGGGTTCTATGCTTAGCTCTGTAGGGCAAGGCAATATGTCCCTCACGGTGTCAGGGTCTTACTGCACCAGAAACTAAGTATACATTAGCCACTGGTCATCCAACATCTCAAAACTCAGAGTAAAATGGGACAATACAAAGATTCTTTCTCACTTCAAAACAAGGGTTTTTTACTTTGTTTTTTGTTTGTTTGTTTTTTGTTTTTTGACTGACTGGATCTTCTTTTTCTATTGTAGGCACCAGAAGAGTGAAAGTCTTAAAACTTCAGTAATAGCTTCCCTTCCCCTAGGGTTTCAGAATGTATCTCTTCATCCTCCCCACCGCTCTACGTTATACCTGCCTCTCAAAGGAGCATCAGCATCATGTCCCCACACCTCAGATTACAACTCCATTCTCGCTTTAACTCCTTTGTGCTTCACCATAAGTGAGTCTTTTGAGGATTAGTGGGTGGCTTACCATTCTCTGATGACTTCACAGGAAAGCTGAAGAGAGGATTCTCATTGGAAACACTTCAACAAACTGCTCAAGAAATCTGAAGGCAACCCCTCAGAGGAATTCTCGCCTTCTACCATGTGGAACCCAGGAGTTGAACTCAGGTCACCAGGCTTGGTAGCAAACACTTTTACCTGTGGAACCATTACACAGAGCCTCTCGCCCTTTTCTCGAGCAGCCTCATAAGATCTCAAGAGGTCGTACGCTCTGTCTGACTTAGGTGTCCGCACATATGTTGGAGGTGCAGTTATCCGGACCTACCTCTTCCGGAAGATGATTAGGTTCTGGCTGTTGGTTGCCAGTCATCCTTCCTCCGCTTCTGCCCATCAGACATAGGACACTCAGAGGGCATGTGTTTTGTCAGTACTGGCCATTATGTTCTCCCTGATCATGTGGTGGTGCTTGTAGAATATTACATTAAAGTAAGAGTCTCGGAAGTGTGGCTCAGAGATAGAAGCACTTTCCTCCTATTGCACTCTAACTCTGGGTTCTATTCTAGAACCAAAAAAAAAGTTTACAAAGAAGAATTGGAACTGTGTTACTTTGAGTCGGGAGTGGGGTTCCACATGCAAACAAACATTTATCTTCACTTCTTATAGTACCTTGGAACATGTTTAAACTAAGCAAACCCTAAGATAATATTTATTATTCACATATATTCAGATAGACGCATCTGCTCTGAGCTGCATCACCTATATAGTGTATGTGCCTGCTCTCTGTTTGTTGTGTAGCAAACCCCTTAACAGCAAGTGATTACTTCTGGTTTAATTCCAGTTCTCCGCGCAAGCTGGAGTAGTGCCAGGAACATCATGGATGGCAGATGCTTGTTGAATGTGTGAGAACAAGAGCTGAACTCCCGAGATGGGGTTAAATCCAAGCATCAGCCATGCCCGCATGCTTCTATTAGGCCAATAACACACCCAGCCTCCACCCTACAGTGCCAAACCCTTCTGTGCTCCAGAAACACTGCGGGACAGGTAAAGATTTTCCTTCTGATGGCTCAATAGTTGTCGCTTCTACTCCCAAGTGGAAGAAGGGTGAGCCACAAAGTGACCGGGCTCCCTCCACATTGATTAGCAGTCTCCGGCAGCACAGCTCTTTCCCCAGGACGGCAGGTGCCACAACTGTTTTGCTGCTTAGCAGGAGGTGTTGTCCTGATGCCCAAGACCTCGGTGTCACTAGCAGCGCAGAAGGAGAGCTGGCTTTCCCCACATGGGTTTAACTGATTAAGCCGCGAGTCCACAGCGCGATGCGAGAAGGGCCCCCGGGACCCACCGCGGCCAACTTTCTCATTTATAGGTTTCCTTTTCTGTGATGCTTGACATTTTTAAGGCTGGCCTGGCAAACACTCTGGGATGCTAGCTAGCCTCAGGAGACAGGAGTTGGGTTAAGCATCTGCAATAGACCGAGTGTAGGGAATCTGCTCCTGTTTTATCTTCTCGATACCCCCTTCCTGGGGAGCACCATGCACCCCCCAGCCCTTTGAAAGAAACTGGAGTACATAGAGATCAAATGTGCTTCTGATTAAGCAAAATTAAAACCCAGCTGTTCTGATTTTTGGTTAAAGACAGTCTCATTCTAAAACTTGGAAATGAAATGAGGTTTGTTTTGTATCAGTGATAGCATTTTTGAGGAAACGGAGTTACATGTAAGTCAAAGACTAAGGTGCCAGGCACCATTTTTAAATGTAAATTCCCTAGACCAGTGTGGTTCTTTCCCAAAGTCTGGTTTTCAGGCTGTTAAGCATGGTTTTCGGAAGCCATATTTGTGTGCCAGGTTGGAGGAAGTGTGGGGTTAGTTTTCTTACTACTGTACTTTCCCAAAGACGTTGGGTTTATTATTGGCCCTTAATTGGTCTGCAGAATTTTTTTCATCCTAATTCTGATACTGAAAATCATTATGACTGAAATTATCAATTTACAGGGCTTTAAATATTTACTGTAGCATGTTTTTGCTTTTAAAATGTGTTAACATAGTACGAAGACATGAAGGGAGATGAAGAAGAGTCTCTACATAAAAAGAAATTGAACAACATATCATGTCTAAAAACAAGTTTCAAATTAATAATGGTGTTTCATTATTGTATTTTTAGAGCTATGTTTGTTTTAATAATTCACAAACATTGAAAAAGTCCAATTCTTATTTATCAGTTTTTCCTCCTTTTCGAAATGGATCTGGAAGTTGATTTTAATTTCTATCTATTGTAAAACACAAAACAAGTAGAAGTCAAATTAGATGGAATTGGACCTCTAACTTCCATAAAGAGCAGGCTGGGCATCAAATGCATCTTCCTCCAGTCTGCCTTTAACCACGTCCAAGATCAGGGATGGTTTTGTATTACAGGCAAAGAAGCACTCATTGGTTCACTGTGTAAATATTAAAAATAACTGCAGTGCATTCACCAGGGATTTTCCATCAAATCATTCAGCACTCCACACACACATGCAGTAGTCCTAGCATCTCACCTGCTGAGAAAGGCTCCTTTTGCTACTCAGAAGAAACATCTCTTCAGCACTTGGGTTTTCTTGCTTGGAAGCTTAATAAGTTTACAATTATAACTTTCCAGCTTGCCAATCAAGCAGGCTTGTAAATCCACTTTGTGCAATATATCCCTGCCTAGTGTAGGCTTCTGACCAGGGTACTGCGAACACGGATCCTTCAGTAAATATCTCTGATCTGTTACATACTAATTTCACTGTCCAATCATTCTCAAGTGTTTGTTACTCCAGCATCTCTTACCAATGCACCTGCATACACCTGTAATCGTTCTTTTCCCCCCAGGAAATATTTATTGCATTGAACCATCACCAGTTTGGTGTACATAGCAAAACTCAGAATTAATATCAGCATTTAACTACAAAGGAAAATTAAAAACCAAAAAGGATGTGGAGTCTTATTTTGTTTTGTAGAACCAGAATTTCCTGCCTAAAGTTTTCCTGGGTAGCCTCTCTTTATAGGAGCTGACCTTCCTACCAAACTCATGGCTCCGAAGTAGTATAAGTTACCTAGAATATCACAGACTTGTAAAACCAAGTATGGAAAATACTTACTGAAGAGTTTTCTATTAACTATTGTTTATAAATTTGTTATGGAAACCAAATCACAGTGATAAGCATGTGCTGAACAGAGCAAAAAGGGTAGGTTTCACAAAAACAGCAAAGGCAGGTTGATGCGACTGTCAGGTGCTTAAAGCTGTGGTGACATCCTCATAGCAGGAAATCAAGTCCCAAGAAAATCATTACTATATTTTAAGAATAATTGTCAAAAAATAACAAAAATGCTCATTCCCTACGACTCATACAAATCAACCTGAAGAAAAGCCACAATTCCAATCCAGTCAGACTTCCTGGGAGGCCTTAGGCAATCTTTCACAGATTTCTAAAGATCAATATTTAAGAAGTGTCAAGAAAACAAATATAGAGATTTTTCTCCTCTTTCCTATTTGTGAAATCACCACAGGCCCTCACAGAACAAAGCAGGAAATAAAAGGGAAAATCATTTCCCAACATGAAGAGAAAACAAGGCAATGGGTAGGGGAGGCTGGAGAGAGATTTTTATAGATCTTACCTGTAAGTTTCCCCGATATCTAAGAGCCAATTTTCAGTGCTATTTCTTAAGTGTTTAAAATTAAATCTCTAACTAAAATGGTCTGCTCTGAGTCTGTACTAAGATGTCCCCTCCAGCTGATAATACTGTTTCAGGTTTATAGAGCCTTCAGGAGGTAGGGACTGGGGAGAAGAAGGCAGAGAAGGGGCAGCTGGTGTCTGAAGATATAGCACAACCTTGTCTAGTTATGCTTCCCCTGGCATGGAAGCCACTCCGTATCACACAGAAGTACTCCTGAATCCATGCTGTTCTTCAGCATGACAGGTTAAAATACCTCAAAACCTCGAAGCAGATATTTATCTTGCCTCCTCCTTAAATTGTGCCTGCTGTGTATCTTGTTACAACAATGAGAAAATTCACTGATATGTGTCTTGTCGCTAACTCTGGAGGGGTTGGAATCACAGGTACAACTTTTATGTGGAGCGTTCAGACATGAGAAGAAGCCGGTCCTGCTGTGCCAAGGATGCTCCCAGGTACTACATATCCACGGTTCATTCTGAGTGAAAATTCTCCCATTCCAGAGTTTACCACAGAAAATTAGTTTGAATAAAAATCCAAAACGTTTAAGAATTTTTGGGCTGCAAATGAGTGGTCGCAGGGAAAATGATCTTCTAACTTATGACCTTTTTCCTAGTATTAATTATGGATTTTTATATCTGCCCACCCTACAATTGCTTCTTATAAAATGGCAAGATAACTCAGTAACCTACAAAATGTGTTTTGAAAAGGAAGTCCCTTTGGGTGATTGCCATTGCACTACCCTCAGCCTAGCTCCTTGAGAACCATCTACTTGAATGCTTACCCTAAGCTCTAGTATGCTAGTCCATTTATGATTCTTCCCTTCCAGTATGGTATCCTACTTAGATGATTCTATCAGTTTCCATGGTTAGAGATAGCTATTTGATTCTCTTAAAAATACCTCTTACTCAATGCAACTATCTTCGATTAGACATTATCGGCTTTGATAAACATGCAGGTTCATCGATCTCAGCACATTCAAAATCAATCTAATACATTTTTTCTGTAAATGAGATAATCCCATTAAAAGGTATTCATATAAAAAGGCCATAACGGAAAGCACATGGGCCTCAAAAACAAATGTGGTACAGAGTCAGCAAATGGTCTAGAAAATCAGAGATCAGAGTTTCACCTCTAGGGGTGGTGATTTGGTGTGCCCTGCCAGGCTGTCCGTTCCTGTTTTCCAAGGGCTGCAATAACCTCAAAATTTGCTTTGTATTGATCTTGAATTCACATTTAAAATATGATGTGACTGTAATAACAAATAAAACCTGAGGGAGGCGGCCATAAGTGAGTCAGGATAAGGCTTCCAGACAACACAGGTGCCACGACTCATGGGCAGAAGCTGAGGAAGCTGACAGTAGACATGTGCTATCCCAGGGTAAGGCCCACAGAGAATCACGGGAGGTGGTAGCAGAAGTAACCACTGGAGAGAGGGACTGAGTCTTAGATAGTGACTTTCACTGCACAGAGCAGTGGAGCCAGTGGCTTTGAATACCAGCTTTACCTCCTTCCTCTCATAAACATTGCAAATGTCTCCACAAAAAGAGGAAACATTACCTAGTGTTACAGAGAACCATAATTTGTCAAAGTGGAGAGAATAAATGGTGTTGGAGGGCTCATTCTCAAATGGAACATCTATAACACAATCTCTACAACCATGAAAGAGGGGCCATAATGGCTGTGAAAGTCAGGGCATTGGAAGGACTGCTACAAAATTTACTGTCTTCTAAACAAGCCAGGATGTCATACCAATGAACTCTCAAAAAAATTACACATAGTAATTCATTAGCTAAAATAGGACAGGTGGTTGCTGACAGTGGAGGAAACTGTGGTGGAGTAAATGTAGTTCATCTGGAGGGTGACCATGTGCCCTGCTTTGTTCTAGATAGTTTCTGATGGAATATTCTTTTTCATTTTTAAATTAAATGATTACTAATCATCTTAAGATATTGTGAGTCCTCCTCCAGGGTTTACACATATTGGTTATTTAATATCATTAACAACATAAGCAGCAGGTAAGAAGGGGGAATTAAAGCATGAAGAGTCTGAACAATATCGTGTTACAGTAGAACTATGAGCCAGCAGACTTAGGCCTTATGCCTAAGTCTGAAGGGGGCTGTCTGCCATGACTTAACTCCTTCCTTCTCCATGCCAACCAACAAGCTATTGATAAAACCTCAAATGCCCTACCACGCTGTGCAAGGACTTTTATAGCCTAAATTCGCATATTATTCTAGTCTTACATCACCATAGCAACCTACTTTCATCTTTTATAAAACTTTTATAGAATCAACTTCTTTTTGTTGTTGTTTGGTTAGTTTTTGTTTGTTTGTTTGTTTTTTGAGACAGTGTCTCTCTATGTAACTTTGGCTGTCCTAGAACATCACTCTGTAACATGAGGGTCTGCTTGTTGGGGTTTCTGGCCTGCCCAGTTCCCACAGCTGGTAAGCCCTAAAGAAAACTACACAGAAGTCTACATAAATTATAAACTGATTGGCCCATTAGATCAGGCTTCTTATCAACTCTTGTAACTTATATTAACCCATTATTCTTATCTATGTTAGCCACATGGCT
>LOJH01026182.1:0-18487 GCA_001685095.1 Ellobius talpinus
GCTGGCAGGCTATAGAAACAAAGGAACTCCTGCTGCCTGGTTGAACTCACTGCCGGGTCCCAGTGCCCAAACAGGCTGAGGTTTGGGATCTATGGCCCTGAAGAAGGGAATGGAGTAGGTGCCTTAAGGCAAGCTGGGATGGGGTAGGAAGCTAGGGGCAGTAGCCGGGGTTAGAAGCCCCTGCAGAATGAACAGGAAGTTAGGGGATTCAGGGATATCTGAGCTCCGTTTCCAAGGGTCAGGAATGC
This sequence comes from Ellobius talpinus, assembly GCA_001685095.1. Taxonomy (NCBI): domain Eukaryota; kingdom Metazoa; phylum Chordata; class Mammalia; order Rodentia; family Cricetidae; genus Ellobius; species Ellobius talpinus. The sequence continues at coordinate 249 of LOJH01026182.1, forward strand.
ACTCACCCCTCAGATGGATCTTCTGGTAGAGGATCAGGGCCCCTTGCTGGCCAAGGTCCCTTGCAGACAAAGGGTCTACCTTGCTGCTGGCAGGCTATAGAAAAAAGGAACTCCTGCCACCTGGTTGAACTCACCGCCTCCAGATATATTTTTAAAACTGACTTCCTTTGTTTTAACTTGAGCTGCCACTAAAGTGATATTTATTATTCGTCTACTTCTGTGATTAACCTAGTGAGAGTCTTAAAGGAAATCATAATGGGCAATATTCAGAGCACTGTAATAAACCAGGAGCTTATTTAATTCCTATCTTTTTATTACGGATCCAAATGGAGATTAGATCTTGATTATAAGAATACTGTAGGTAATGACTTTTATTTGCGCTTTTGCTAATGAAATTGTTTGCTCTCAGGTTTTCATCATTCAATTTAAAGATCTGTATAATCCCTTCCCTAGGGACCATTAAGGACATCTTCAAAGCTTTCTGAGATTTTTCTGGTTACAATTTAGATGGAAGTAATCAATACATACATTATTATAACAGTGGACAGAAAGCCATTATTGCCGGGATGTTGTTGACAAATGAAAAGACTTGAATAAAGTAGTTTACTTGTTCATTTGTCAGTTCATATATTATACATGGTATATTTATTCCAATGTCACCACAAAGTGAGGCAAAGGATTATAAATTCAATAAAATTATCCCCAAATCACATTGTAAATTTTACATTTATTTTGGTTCATTTTATTGTCAATGCTAGCCTACTTAGTTTAGCTTCATTTTAGTGTATGTATTAGTTGGATGAGTTCTCCATGGTTTCTTTCTACAGAAATAGAAAATGTCTTTTCGAATGTTCATTCCAGCATTCAAGAATCTGGCCCCTTGGAGTTCTAAATACTTTTATTCTCCTAGAAAGTTAGATTTTTTTTGTTTATGTCTGCTCTAAGGTGTCTTGGTAGACACATTGCAGGAGTTAGGTATCATTTTATCTATTCTTTATTACTATTAAAAGAAGCTTTGTATAAATGTGATATTCTATGCAGTCATACAAGGAGTTGCTGAATAGTAGAAACTTTACATTTATTTTTAGAATTGCATTTCTAGGCTTTTGAGGAAATCTTCTTCAAATTAGCTATATCGTCAAAATGTAAGAATGCAGCCATCTAGGAACTGCTGCTTTTCTTTATAGACTATAAGAAGATAAAATGTGAACAATTTACAAATTGATTTCACCACCCCTCTTTTTCCTACTTTGTCAAATTATTTTGATATCTTGGCAAATTCTCTTAACTATAATATTTGTATGGCATTTTATCTTTTCAAAACACTTTTACAGAGATCATTTAATTATAAATGAACCTCCAGTCTTTTTTCTGTGTTCATTTACTCCCCAAAAAAATTGTACAAAAAAATCTTATCATCATAACTAACCATGTAAGAATTCAATGATTCTTTCAGTAACTCCTTATTGAGAGTCTTCCATGGTCCAGAGGTCAGGGATACAAAAGCGAATCATGAGTCCCTGATCCCATCCACATAAACAGTAAGCCAATAAATTAATTTTTAAAATAATATCAAGTATTAATAAATGCTACAAATCAGCAACTAGGAGTAGAGAAAGAGGAGGAGGTAATTTTTTAATAAATATCTGAGTTAGTGAGCAAAAGTTGGAGAAGGCCGAGATAATTCTAAATGAAGTGAGCAACAGTTTTAGAAGGCCACACAGAACAAAAATATTTGGAGTGTTCATGGGAAAGTGAGGTGCACAGTCTTTATCATAGGAAACAGAAGAATGAAGCTATGCTGGTTATATAGTGAGACAAGGGCCAGATAACAGATAGTTTGGCAGAACAGAGTTTACAGAAGGATTCTGTGCTATGTGTCGTAAGACATCACTCACTGTTTTGAGGTTATTCAGCTGCTTTGTGGATAACTGACAGGAGAAAAAGGGTGATAAAGTCATCTAGAAAAGACATGATGATGACTTCGGCTGGAAGATAAATGACAGATCTGCTAAAATGTTATTTCATCTAAGATTTATTCTAGTGGGTTACCTGATAAAATATATGTTAGATGTGGCATGGAGTGTGTGCAAAACACTCAAGGAAGTCTCAGAACCCTATATCTTGAACAAGCAGCAGACAGGTAGTGCCACTTTTGTAGGGGAAAGGAACTAGGAAATGCACATGGTGGAAGATGTCTGGTTGAAGCAAGTCAGTCACTCCATTCCTACATTTTGTTAAGAGTCAAGAAAAGCAGTATGATTCAAAATATCTCCTCTTCTTACATTTAACAGTGTCAAATTTTGGTTGAATTACAAGAATGGATGTAGGCTAATTTGTACTACGGTTTTCTAATAGTGCATTTATTTACTATTAATACCAGAATTCAGAGTTCAGGCTCAATGACTTAAAACGGAATTCTCTAAATGGCTATAGGAGCAGATTGGATTTTCCCCAGTGATTTCTCAAGGTCAGCTCAGAACTTAACAACTCTGTTGTCAGTGGGAAGTAACTTCCCCAGTAGTTTTTGGAAATAGCCCAGACTGAAGATTGAATTCAAGCAGCTGTTCAAGATGCTGTGTGGGCAATAATCCATTCCTCAGTAGTATCAAAGACCTGTGAGGAGTCCAACCTTTATTCTGTTCCATGCTCTTGATTTCAGAGAACACAACTTTTGTTTTAAAAGGCTCCCATGAAAATAAATCTGAGCAAGGAGTTTGTGGGACAAAGAAAACATTTTCCAATAAATACTCAGAAATGTTTTCTCATAAGCAAAATTTTAATAATTGATCTCTCTTAAAATGCATCAATTTACTTTTAATTTTGCTTCAATACAATTTGGACACCTTTCTAAATGAATTCAGTTGTTCATATTATTGGCTTTCTGGAACAATAACAAGGTGTATGAGACCCTAGGATTGTTTCTCTTCAATTTCATTCAGTTGTGGAGTAAAACTAAGATGCGTCTCTTTTCACTATTTAATGATGACTGCATAGCCATACTCAAAGAATCAGAGAGCAGAACATAGTTGGCAAATATTAGGGGAATTGTTACTCATTGGATAAAATTTAAGTTACAAAAAATGAGTGAATTGATATCTATTATACAACACAATTTCTATATTTAACACTACTGCTGCTTGCTCTTAAATTTTTATTAAAGGGTAGGACTCACGTTAAGCATTCTTATCATAGTTAAAAATGATTAAAATGACCTTTTACGGCCCACAAGCCTGTTTCCATAACTTTTAAAATATTAGTTGGCTCACATGAGTATTAAGGGAAGATTCAGTCTTCCTGATTTTGTTCTTTTTCCTTTGTCTTTATTTTATGAACATGTGTAAATTGTTTTTAGAGTCTTGATATCATCCTGTAATGTGCCACATTACTGGACCCTTTCTATTTTCCAAGGTGTTTGTTTTGAACTACTTGAGAACTAATCTCCATAAGTCACCATTTGATTAAATATTTCCTATGCATTTGAGACTCAATGTATTGGCCTTTTAAGTGAGGAAGTTTGTGAAGATGGCAGAATGTGTTCAGCAACTCTTAAACACAATCAATACAAGAGGCATGGCCACAAGGTAAAAATAAAAGTAATAGTATGAGAACTGGAACTATAATACAATGCCAAAAGTATTAAATGCTGATGAAGTTACAGATAAGACCATCTTAATGCCCATGCATATGTCTGTTCTACAGCCATTTATATTAATTACTTTTCTATCACTGTGATAAAAATACTATGACCAAGGCAATTTCTAGAAGAAAGAATTTGGTTTAGACTAACAGTTTTAGAAGGTTAGGGCCCATGATGGCAGAGCGGAAGTAGGAGACAGCAGTTGTGTGGAGCAGCAGCCAAGAGCTCCCATATTAAACTACAAACAAAAAGGAGACGGGATCTAACTCTAAATGCTGCAAGTCTTTTGAATCCTTAAAGAGTTATCACTATCACCACCACCACTGCTGCCGCCACTCTCATGACAGGCCCCATTTCCTAACTTTCCCCAAGCAGCCACCAACCTGAGACCAACCGTCAAATTCCCAAGGTTCGTGGGGGGGTCATCTCATTCAGACTACCAGAGCATTTGTTCAATGAGTGTAACTACCATGAAATCACTCCAAACATTAATAGTCATTCTGATATTCTCTTATTCATCTAGTGGTATAAAGTGGAGGAAAATCCCCCAAACAGGGGTTCAAACAAAGAGCCCTTGGAATGTTTGAGAATAAACATCTCCTTTACGAAACCACTAAGTTTGCCAACCATGGCAGCACATACCTCTAATCCCAGCACTCAGGAGCAACAAGAAGGAGAAGTTCTACAACTGTTATGGCAGGCCAGCCATGATTACGTAGGAGACACTTTCAAATCTGAAAAGAAGGAGCGAAGGAAGAAAGAAAAGAAGGAAAGGAATTGAAGAAAGCAGTGTTTAATAGGGCAAACTTTTCAGGAAATTACATTCAATTCCTAAAAAGTTGCAGAGAACTTTGGATCTGGAACAAATGAGCAAGCTCAGAATAAGATCTGTCTTGTTTCCAATTCACAGCATTATTTTTATTTCTCTAATGATTCATAAGATGAAACTTTTGCCTGCAGGTCTGTTAATTTTCTATCTAAACCAAACACACACACTATTGTTCTTTGATTTTTATGATTGGATGGCCTCTTTTTAATTTAGCAATATTTATTGAGGATGTGGCAAATAAAACCTATGACTATCAGTCTGTGTCATGTCGAGTAACAATTTGAGAACTGGAAAATGCAGTTAGTAAAATTGACACCTCACGAATAAGGAAAGGAAGTCTCTGGAAGATTTAGTGACCTTTATTAGATAGCTGTGGAGAGCTCTGGCCCTAGTCAGACTTATACTGGCCCTAGTCAGATTTATACTCTGCGGCCCCTGCTACTTAGAACTATACTGCATTATAAAATGGTTCAGTCGATCTGCAGAGAAGGAAATTATGTACAGTCAATCCATCATATTACATTCTGAAAAACACAAATAAGACATTGACACTACAATAAAAATGTAGCTAAAATTTAGCTCCATGGACACTGCAAAACAACTGAAACACATTCATGAATTATTCAAAATACTTTACTAATTCATTGGAAATTTCATACAATGTATGATGTTCACCCTCCATTCCTTCCCCTAAGTCCTCTCAGATCTGCTCATACCTCTCTACCCACGTCAACTACACATCTTCTTTCTTAATGACCTACTGAATCCAATTAGTGTTGCCCATATATCCCCAGTTGTAGGACTATCCAGTGAAGCATTGTACCTACTAGAACCACACCCTTAAAATTGACTCTCCCTCCTCCAGAATTCATCAATTGTCCATAGCTCCTTAATGGTGGGGGTTTATAAACTCCTTCCCCTTCCATGTTAGAATTTTGACTAGCTTTATCTTGTATAAACATTGTGCATGCAAATAGAGATATACTGTGAGTTCATGAGCACAGCAAACTTATTATGTCTAGAAGAAACTGTTTCAATCTAGTTCTCCATGAATTCTGGCTCTTACAGTCTATCTGCTCTTCTGTTTTGGCCCTTGTTCCTTTGTGTGGGATGATGTAGATGCCCCATTTTCAGCTGGGCATTGTGCTGATATTTGTTCTCTGTACCTTGGCCAGTCATGAATTTCTGACTTCACCACCACCCACTGTATAAAAGAAAAAGACTTCTATAATAAAGTCTGAGAACTGTAGTAATCTGTAGGTATAGAAATGCAAACTTAAAGGGCAGTTGGGAGAGGCAGGGAGGGGAACAGAGAAAAATCTAGAGCTCAATAAAAAAGGGCAGTTTGTTACTGTGTCCCTTTGACAGAATGATATTAGTAGATTATCCCTTAAAGCCCTTGTGCTCCCCAACCATAGGTTTTTGGCTAGATTTACAATATTAATCCTGAGTTTCCTCCTGTGAAGCAAGCCTTAAATCTAATCAGAAAAAAAACAGTTAATTGGTTACCCCTATACCAGTTAGTTGGTTACTCCTATACCAGTTGTGCCACAGTTGTACCAACACTGTACAATAGTGTATCTTGCCACAGTGGCCAATATTGTGGTTCAGTGTCCACACTGAGGTAAGAGTAGTGATGACTTTTCCCTCCAGCATCCAACTAAGTACCCTCCAGTTCTAGGAAAGTTAACGAACAAGAGACAAACACCTTGTCAGTACCAACTTGATTTCTCCTTGTCTCGTGACAAACGTGTGGTTTCTTCTGCAATAGGGCTTACCCTCAAATTCTGAGGAATACAAAAACAGTTCAGGTTTTTAGTCTACTTTAAGATTTGTGACATTTGAATTTAAAATATCTAACATGGCCTTAGGTAAACATTTGCTTAACTGCACCTTAATTTACATTGCTAAAGCATTTATTATATAAAAGATGTCCTAATTATACCAAGTTAGCTAAATTATTGATTACTCAAGGGAAAAACAAATTCCTGACATTTTCCCTACCTTATATGAAGCATGTTTAAAAAATAAATATTTTTTGAATCATTGAATAAGCCAGCAGTCACCAATTACTTGTAATATATAAGCACTGTCAATCACATAACTTAACCTGCAAAAGAAAAGTTGATACTTTGAAATTTAATACTCCCATATCAATGTAGGAACATGCTTAGTTTCCATTTATTTTGTAAAACTAGGAAACTAAAGGGGAAAAGGTTAATCTAGTATGCCTAATATTTTCTTATTTGCACAGTCAAATAATATCATAATTTCATGGAGAAGCCCTAAAATGTTAGTGATTGACCCTGATTCTTCCACATCACTGTTTGAGACCTTGGGCATGATTGTCATCAAAAATTAAAAAGGGAAGGTATGGGGAAGAAAAAGTATTTAAAGGAAATGATCTCATCTGTTTAATAGATTTGAGAATTATCTTAACACATAATGCTGACATCTAAATATGGCAAGGATGTAGTCTATGTAGGTGTCTGATATCTTTTCACATCAACATATTAATGAACCAACTTACCTAATCTAGAAGTGTCGACTATAATTTATAGGAGAAAATCAGTGTTATATATGAGAATATAGTTTCTCAAGCCTCACTCATTGAAATAAAAGAGATACAGTATCAAAAAATCAAGGATCTTGACAATGAATATTCTTATTTTATTATGTCATTTTAAAAATCATTGGTTTATGAATAGATATTAGGTGTTGAAATTTTTCATTTTATACATATATATCATTGTATATTTTATTTTGCTTTTGCTTTGAATTGCCCTTCCCCTCCACATTTCTTCTCTTGTTTGTCTCCATCCTCCAAAAGTTTCTTTTCTTCTTTTGTGATGTATGTAAACATACATATAAATATGTGCTTGTGTACGTGTGTATATACATTCTCTTGCATACCCTTCTTCCTTATTTTCAGACCTTTTCCTACATTCTTGACGTCCCATTTGTACTTTTATATTCTACATGTGCATGTATATAGTATCATACATAGATGCACATATACACATATCTATATATGTATGTATGTATTTGGTGTTTGAATGAGGATCTACTCATAGGCTAATATGTTTGAATGCTTGGTCCCCAGCTAGTGGAACTATTTGGGAAGGATTAGGCCATATGGCCTTGTTGGAAGAGTGTGTCACTGGATACAGGCTTTCAGGCTTCAAAAGACTTTCTGAGATTCCCAGTGTTGATGCTCTCTGCTCTCTTTTTCTCCCTCATGGTTGTGGATGAAGTTATGACCTCTCACATGTTCCTATACCCTGCCATTATGGAATCTAATCCTTTGAAACTGTAGGCCAAATTAAATGGTTTCTTTTATAAGTTGACTTGATCATGGTATTTTATCACAACAATAGAAAAGTAACTAAGAAAATATGAATATGTATAGAGTTTTAAATCTAGAGTCCACATATGAAAGAAAGCAAGTGATATTTTTTCTGAGTCTGATTCATTTTAGTTAATATCATAATCTCTAGTTCTACTTATTTTCATGCAGATATTCCAGTTATTTTTCTGCCTAGTCAAATAAAATGCCATTTTGTATATTACCCCATTTTCTTTATTGGGTGATAAAAAGCTGTTAATGGAGAGCTAGACTTATTATACATGTTGGCTACTGTGCATAATACAGCAGTGACCAAGTGTGATCAAGTATCTCTGTGATATGTTCCTGCATATATATCCAGGAGTATTGTACCTGAGTTATATGATATTTCTGGGACTTCGTCTTAGTTAGGGTTTCTATTGATTTGAAGAGACAACATGACCATGACAACTCTTATAAAGGAAAACATTTAATTGAAGTGTAGATTTACAGTTTCAGAGATTTAGTCCATTACCATCATGGCAGGACTTGGCAGTATGCAGGTATGACAAGGTGCTGGCTACATCTTGATCAAAAGGCAACACAAAGTAGACTGTGACACTAGGAATAGTTTGAGCATAGGAAAATTCAAAGCCCACTCCAACAGTAACATACTTTCATTAATAAGGCCACACCTCTTCATCCCCTTTGGGGGCCATTTTCTTTCAATACTCCACGTGGTAGATCTATGTTCAAATAAAAGTATTTTATTTTTTTAGAATTTCATACAAAATATTTTGATCTTTTCTACCCTCTCTTCCCCTTTTCTGTTCCCAGGTCCAACAATTCTTCCAGCCCTGCCCCAATATTGTGGCTTTTTTTAAAGAAAGGGCTATGCCACAGCAGATGTCCTCTTCTAGTTCTTACACTGTTTCACCAACTCTTTTTTTAATGTGAAACTTCTATATTAATCTCTATAGCAGCTGGAATTGTTTATAGTACTACCACTAGAATATAGATTCCCTTTTATCCACATCTTCACTAGCATTTATTTTTGTTTTCTAAATGATTGTCATTTTTAGTGGAGTTAAGATCAATCTCATTTTTATTTTAACTTCTCTGGTGGCTAACAAAGTTGAGAAGGTTTTTGTACATATATTGGTCATTTGTGTGTCATCTTTTGAGAATCTTCTACTCATTTCACTAGACCATTTCTTTAGTGAGTTGTTTTATTTTCCCTTGTTCAGTTTTTAGTTCTATGTTTACTCTGGATGATAATTCTGTGTCATAGGTATTGCTAATGGACATTTTTCTACTTGATATAGGATGTCTTTTCACTTGCTTGTTTCTTTTGTATGACAGAAACTTTTGTATTGCATGTAATCTTGGCATTATTTCATGAGCAAAAAGCATCCTTTTTAATATAAATTTCTTGCCTGTGACTCTCTCTTTTTAATATACCTTCTATTAAATCTGTTTGTCAATTTCCTACATATATATAGTACACCCTCTTTTACTCATGCCCACCACCTCCTATCTTGCTCCCTCCTTTCTCATCCCTGCCCTTTTCCTTTTCCTACAAGTCCTTGATGTGCACATGCACACACACACATACACACACACAAAGTATACATATATATATACTGTTTTGTGATTCACTGAGTTTAATCAGTGCCCTCCCTGAACCATGATTAACTGTTAACAGACTCAATCTTATATAGGCCCGTTGCAACTTATGTCTGTATCTTGAAATGTGTTCCCTATTTTTCCCCAAACTATTTCATTTTCACATCTTATACTAAGTTATTCGATCCATTTGTAGTTGCTTTTTCTGTTACCTGAGAGGTACTGGTCTATTTTCATTCTTCTACTTGTGAATATCCATTATATTGAGAATCTTTTAATCTGTGCTCACTAGGGAATTGATCTATAGTTTTGTTCTTTTATTTTATTCCTGTTAACACTCAGTATTACTGTAATTCTAGTTTCATTGAATGAGTTCAATATTTTTCTTTACCTTCCTAGTTTAAGAAACAGTTTGAGAAGGACTGATGTTAGCTCTTCTTTAATTTTGTTAGAATTTGGTAATGGGAATTTCTACCTAATTGGTAATTTCTATATTCTTTAAAATTTTGGTAGAATTGCTCATATATTTGCTAGGAGATTTTTTTCTCTTTCACTTTCATTGTTATTGTCCTCTTTAAGGTGTTTGGTCTTATGGAATTAGTTTGCTCTCTAGTTTGTATTTCTTTCTCTTTTCTTTTTTTTCTTAAAAGCTCAAGGAATGTCATTCAATTATTTATTTTAGGCCCCTGATTTTTTTTAGTGTAACCATTCATAGAAACTTTCCTTTTATAAATACTTAGCAGGAAGATGGGCTTTTACTTCCATGTCATTCTAGGAAATATTGAAATTCCTCCTTAATTTTTTTCCATCAGTAAACACTAACAAATGTACTTTTCATTTGTCAAGGGTCTGTGTGGTTTCTGTACATTTCTTGCTGTTGATTTTGTTTTATTACACTATGATCTGGTAAAATACAAGAAATTATTTAAATTATCATATTTTATTAGAACTTTCTTTGAGGCCATAAAAGTAGTTTTATTTTAGATAGAGTTCTATGAACTTTAGAGAATAAGATACATTTTTATCTGTTGGATGGAATATATTTGACTGCCTTCTAAGTTCATTTGCTCTCAGTGTAATTTAGATGTAATTTTCTTTGCTGATCTTTTTAGCTTATGTAAAATATGTAAATGAGGTATTAAAGCTATCCACTGTTATTTTATCTTAATTTACCTGGCCCTTTATATTCCTTAGTTCTCACTTTATTTACAAATGCCCCACCTTTGGCACCATTTGTAAATGAAGGTTTCTGTCCTGCTTGGTCCCACAGTCATTCAGTCCCAAAGAAACACACAGTGGCTTATATTAATTATAAACTGTTCAGCCTATTAGACCAGGCTTATTATTACTTAGCTCTTACAACTTAAATTAGCCCATAATTCTTGTCTATGTTTGTCACGTGGCTTGATACCTTCTATCCATGAGGCATTCTCATCTTGATTCCTCTGGCTCTGGGTGGTGACTACAGACTATGCCTTTCCTCTTCCCAGAAGTCTCCTAGTCTGGTAACATTCCTGCCTGACTACTAGACAATCACTATTTTATTAAACCAATAAAAGTGACAAATCTTTACACGGTACAAAAGCTTTATCCCACAGCACTTTCCCTTTTTTATTTTCAAAACAAGAACTTTGAATCTAATCTCCTTTGTTTAGCTTTTTTTCCTGACCATTATCTATAACAACTTGTAACCAGTACTCTAAACGAAGACATACATCCATAATCCATTATTTTGGAAATGTGTGAATAGTTTCTAGGCCACTTTTTGCTGATTTCTGGTGCTGATAATCTTTTGGGGACCCAAAGAATATTTAGGATTATTGTCAAGTCCTGACTGGAGTATTCCTTGAAGCTGCATCATCTCAGTCAGCAGCCTTGAAGCTGTCTGGTTGTAGAACTCAGAGGAAACTGCAACAGAGGTGCTCTGAAAAGTTGAATCATCTGGGCCATCTGTTTCCATTGGAGATTTTTCAGGGAGTCTTCTTCAATCAAACCTTATATTGTGGTCATCCTTGTTGATTCCTGGGAATTTCCCTAGCAACAAGGTTCTCATTAGTCCCATAATGACTGCCTCATTGCTCTCCCACTCTATCCCTCCCCAATTCAAACATCCCATTCTCTTACGCACTTATCCCCCATTCCCTCCCCTTTACTGCTCCTGCCCTCAGTTTACCTAGAATATCTCATCTATTTCCCCTTCCAAGGGTGATATCCATGTGTCACTCTTAAGGTCCTCCTTACCTGGCTTCTCTGGAGGTGTAGATTGTGGTCCAGTTATTCTTTGTTTTACACCTAGTATCCACATATGAGTGAGTGCATACCATGTTTGTTTTTCTGAGTCTGTTTTCTAATTCAGGTAGTTTTTTTCTAGTTCCATCTATTTGTCTGCAAATTTCATGATGCCATCATTTTTAACAGCTGAGTAACACTCCATTGTGTAAATGAACCACATTTTCTTGATCCATTCATCCATTGAGGGGCATCTAGGTTGTTTCCAGGTTCTTGCTATTATGAATAATACCGTTATGAGGATAGTTGAGTAAGTGTCCTTGTGGTTTGATTGAGCGTTCTTTGGGTATATGCCCAAGAGTGGTAGTGCTGTGTCTTGAGGTAGATTGATTCCTAATTTTCTGAGAAATCCCCATACAGTTTTCCAAAATGGCTGTATGAGTTTGTACTCCCTCCTGCAGTGGAGGAGTGTGTCCTCTCCAACATATGCTATCATCAGTATTTTTTATCATAACCATTCTGACACATATCAGACGGTATCTCAGAGTTGGCTTTGTTTGCATTTTACTGATGACTAAGGATGTTGAGCAATTACTTCACCTAGTTCTCGTTAATTCAGTGATACAAGGACTACTGATATCCAACCTAGAACAATGTTATGCCACCAACAATTAATGCTCAACTTTTATTACATGAATAAATGGAAGAGTAGTCATGTATCAATGTTTTAAATAGCATTGCATCTTAAAGTTTGTCTACATAATATAAAGCATTATCAATTTTTTGGTCTCTTATTATCTAGAAGCAGCATCTTTCTTTTTACACATTTCTCTTATATCAACTTTGTATTTAGTCTATGTCTTCTTGCATTGTGATTATAGAAACAATAAATCCTGTTTTCTAGTCACTTTCTTTAATTTCAAGAAATGGTCTGAAACTAGCAGTGCTTATTTCTTTGTCATACAGAAATTCCTTTGTCTTTCCTTTCAATTCATTTTAATCCTCAGTGACTCACATTTAAGAAATGAAATTTTGTATCTATGGTACAACTACGCCCTTAGCTACAACTCAAATGGTAAGCCAGTGGTCTCTCATAATAGATGACCACTGTCAGCCTTGAATTATTTTTTCTCTGCTTTCAACAGTGGAATTTCACCATCACACATTTTAGAATTTTTTTTCAGTTTGTTGTGACCTTTAATCTAAACCCTTACAGATGTTGCTACAACAATTATCTCCAGTTGTTCTATCCAGATCTGTATTGTGCCTAGTTGTTTATATCATATTTATTCCTGTTTGTGTGATTGACTATCCTGGTTTTGCAGAGTTTGTCTGAATTTCCTGGTGTAGTCCTTGTTTTAAGTTTACACGCTTGTCCAGCATCTTGTTGCATGCTGGTACTATTCAGAAACTCAGAAGTCTGAGACAGGAGGATCAAAGATTAAAACCAGCCTGGGCTACATAATGCAACTCTGTCTCAAAAGTCAAACAACAAAAGAACATATAGAAACGACATTAAAAGTTCAACCTCTTGAAAACACTCTGTGTAATACAATATATAGTTAGCTTGTTACTAGCTTTAGTCTTTCATATTCAAGTCACTGTTCTTTTAAGAGACCGCCTTTTCCTTCTGCTCCTTAACATTTCTGACTTACTGTTCTGTTCTCCCTGTTTTTTGCTTTAGGTCAAATATATTGTTCAAGTAATTTCCACTAGCTATACCTATTTCCTTTTCTGCTCTTTCCTTGACTAAATGTCTGTCTCAGTCTCTCAACCAGTCCAGTGAATACTATTTATTGCAAATCTGTCTTTGCCTCTATGGATAACCTTCATAAAATTCTCATGAGTGGTTTTAACCCCCTCGTATTTGGTCTCTCATAACATTCCATTTTTCTTAATGTCATTAAATGCTGACATGTAGGCATTGAACATATATTAGCTGAATGAGAAAATGATGCTTAGAAAATTTTTTCCTACACACTTTATTTTTTACTGCTAGAAAGAATTCTATGTCTCCAAGATATCCCATATACAGAATGCCCACCCTCATTATAGTAGGATTATAATTATAGGCAATATTAATTTTATCTTGAATATACACATGAGATATTCTGGATCCAAGACAGATTTTTTTAATTGCCTTACAATCAATAGTCTTACCTCTTCTTTTTTTCCTAATGACATGCCCTAGGGCAAGAGGGTAAATGTTGATAAAAATCTTTCCATGTGAGTACTTTGTTGCTCTATAGGCAAGAGACCAAAGATTATACCGGTGGAGCCAGTTGTCCTACTCTCCAAATACATCTCCTTGGAAACCTAATAAGCTTTAATCTAACTCTGATTTTCGAGGAGTTATCTCAATGCCCCACATGCCTCAGTTTTCACAATCTAGAAGTATTTCCAGACCCTGGGCTTTATATATTTTGCTTATAGCCCTCTAGAGTTTTTTCTGACAACTAGAAATTTAGTCCAGCAGTCTACCAAATAAGGCCTTAACCATTTGTTCTTCCTAGATCAGAGAAAATTGAAAAGTTAATCAGACAGATGGTACACATCTAATTTGCATGGGATGGGAAAGTTCTCAGCAGGCTAAAACTATTAGAGGTGCATAGAGTAATCCAGGAAAGTTTATTTCCTTACACTTAATTAAATTGTACCCAGAATTCACTCATCTACTCAATATAAATCTATGAGTCCTTCTTGCTCCTTCACACAGCTGTACTTAACTACCATGTCTCTTTTTCTCTTCATACTATGACTCTGGGTTGCATTCTCACATTCTTTCATGAAATTCTTCTTTTAGTTGCCTCCAGTTAGTTTTCTTTCGAATTCTACTTTTACCCTTCTCCATTTCCTGCTTCACAGAGGAACCCCCTGTCTTATCTGTGGGAAATATATTTCAAGACTGCTCCATGAATGCCCAAAACTCTATGTACAATGTGTTACTTCTTTATGCATGCCTGACTATGATAAAGTATAAGTTGCATGGGAGGCTGAGGCAGGCAGATTTCTTAGTTCAAGGCCAGCCTGGTCTACAGAGTGAATTCTAGGACAACCGGGCTATGCAGAGAAACCCTGTCTCGAAAAATAAAAATATATAGCAGTCTCTGCATACAATGTTTTTAATTTCCTTCTCAAGATGAGAATCTTCAGGGATATAGAGATGGTTCAATGGTGATAAGCACTTTCTGATCTTGCAGTAGAAGCAGGTTTGGTTCTTGGTGACTCCCAACCACCTGTGACTTCATTTACAAGGGATCTAACACATTCTTCTGTCTTCCACAGGCACCTGCACATATGTGACAAACATATGCATACTAAGGACCACAGACATACACAAAAAACTAAAAGAAGTCTTATTTTAAAATATGAGACACCTTTCCATTTCATTTAAAGGAACCACTTTACAGTTTCTCTTTGTTTTAGCTAAATTGTTAGCATCACCTCTCTTGTTCTTTTGAATGTTCACTGATACTTGAACTCACACACTGTGATATCTTGACAGTTAATCGTAAACTGAAATGGCTACAAAGAAACTAATGGGTAGTATTAGCACATTCAATGTGGACACACTGTATATGTAATTATTCATGCCATAAGTGGAAGTGACAAGGCTGTACAATATTTGCTCACACCACTCAGAGTAATTCACTGTTTAAAATTTATGAATTATCTATTTGAGATTTTCTGTTTAATATTTTCAGAGCATAGATGACAACAAGTAACTAAAACTGGGCTATTTAGCCATAGATAAGGGGAAACTACTGTGTTTCACTTTTTCCTACTTTTTTATATCATTTGTTTGTTTGGGAGAACTGATCTCATATAACCGAGACTGGCCTCCAACTAGCTATGTTACAGAGGATGGCTATGAAATTATAATCCTCCTGCCTTTTGATGGAACTAATTACATGCGCTAACATGCTGTAATAGTTTATGGCTGGGAATCAAACCTAGGACTTCATGCAAGCATTTTATCAACAATGTCATATTTCTAGTCATTTGGGATATCCTTTTCCTTTATTTATACACATACATATTCCTGAATATAACCTTCTCTGTCTCCATAATGTGACTTGCATGTTTTTAGGGCTGACCAGTTGGCATCGGACAATCAATTGGGGTGCTCTTCCCCGCAGGGAAGACTCTGTCTTCCACTCCTAGAATTCCTCAGTGTCATACTTTGTGTAGGGTTGAAGCCACTTGGTCTTTTCCCCCCATCCACTTTGGTATTTGGTGCCATCCGTCTTCAGTTTATGTTTGGGCAGTTACACTGGTGAGATGTTTGTCATTTTAGCTTTTGGCATTACTATAAGATACAATCTCACTGCAAACCCCTTATCCTGTACCTCTTACCATCTTTCCATCCCCACTTCCACATTGATTCTTTAGCCTTAGATGCAGGAGTTGTTTTGTAGATATAGCCATTGGGACTGCAATTCACAACTCTGCATTTTGATTCATTGTGGTTTTCTGTAAAGGTCTCTATCCATTGTGAAGTAAAGTTTCCATGGTAAAAAGTAAGGACCACATTCACCAGTGGGCATAAAGATAAATATTTAGATTGTAGTTACAAATTAGTAAAATGGTGGTTGCAGGTTCTTCTCCATGATCCACAGCTTCACTATCACTGAGGAGTTGACTAGGTTTGCAGGACCAGGCAAGATTTCCCTCTAGCTGAGTTGGTCTTGGGCTCAAGTACAGTGCTGCTAGTTACCACCAAGTTGTATGCGGCACTGTTACACCCCTAGGGTTATCATGCCATTCTGGTCTTTGTTGTGGGTCACAAACATCATAACTTGGTAAGACTGTATACATCCCCTCCTTTATAAGCCTGAAAGTCTTCTAGTATCAGGACAGCTAATTCTCAGGGAAGAAGTTTGTAAGTCAGTGCCAGCAGTGGGGCTGTTGTGTCCTGGGTTTGAAATGTTCAGGGTCCTTAACAATAGGAACTTAACTATCACAATCAATAGCTTGTGATGTTACAAGATTCTCTTAGCCCAGACCAGCAAGGCAAAAGATGGTTTTTTAGGACTAGTGATGAACATTTTGTTTGGTTATATTTGACTCTTGAAGAGATTATTGTCAGCACACATGCAAAATTTTTAATTAAACAGTATATGTATATTTATACACTGACTTATGTGTTGTAAAAGAAATTAGGTTCCTCGAAACTTTTTCACATGTCTCTATTGTTCTGTTAACCCCTCACTTCTCCATTCTAAATTTATCTTCGTCCCTTCCCTTCCCTCATCTTTTGTTCCCATTTCCTCTCTCAGATCACTTCTACCCTGCCTAAACACACATGTACCCATGTCACTGCCCTTCCCAAATTTTTTCAAAGGCTCCCAATTACTTACAAATAGTGAGTAGACTTTTCAAGAGTCTGATGCCCAAATTCTTCTTGAAAACTGCACTATAATTCCGTATAATGAGAGTGCCTTACTTAAACTCCAATAAGTCTTTCTTTAGTCCTAATTTCCTAGAAGGGAAAGCCTGTTTGGAGATGGTTATTCATACAATATGGTGCTTTGCCACATGTCTCTGTACATGCATATTTTTCTTCTTTGAATGTTCTCTAATAATTATTCCCTAACTCATGTTTATGCTTTAGAACTCTATGTACTTAACCTCTCCTAGATATCTTTCCCAGGTCATATTTAACTGATTCATATGTTTAACTATTCATGGCATACTGCAATTTACTAAATAGAGGCACCAATTTACTCTAAATCTTTTGTTTCTGGTCTATTGTGTAGCTACTCAGACTTACAAGTTTGCTATAGGGAGCCATTTTTCTTTATAATTAGCAAAGCCAGTATCATGGTTCACTCCATGTATAGAGACAAATAGAGAGATAATTTGCTTGTACTTGTGAATGTTGGATCATAAAAAAATACAACCCTGCAAGCAGAATCTACACATACATATACAGGTACAAAAACATGTGTGTGTATGTGTGTGTGTGCATATGGGAAGATGCACACACACATACTCAGAAATCAAATGAAATATTACAGGTAAAGCTGGACTTCTGTGTAAGTAAAGTAAAGTAAATAATCATTTTCCCAGTGTGATTTCAAGGACACAAGAATAGTCTACAATATAGAAATTGCTTTTCCATCTGTAGACTGAATCCAAATATTCCATTATTTTTATTCAGACACCTTGCCTGTCTCTTCTGGATTGTAAATAACCTTGACAGATCGATTATTGTATAAAATATCAAACTCAGAGTTATTTTAAATGGTGAGCACCACTAAGATTTTACCAACAAATATGGTATAACACAGTTCAGAAGTACTTTTGTATCAGAGTGATATGCACAAAATTTAAAGGAAAACACCACTATGGTTTTCCAGTGATATACTGCTTAATAGCATTGCTAAAAATAAGAGAGAGTTGAAAATGGTACATAATTAAGCCTAGGTCAGAGGAATAATTGTTATCATTATTATTTTCTTTTACTTTTTCCTTATTTTTTATTAAAAATTTCCACCTCCTCCCCTCCTCACATTTCCCTCCAACTCCCCCCACTCCCCCTTCCCCTCCTTCTCCAGTCCAAAGAGCAGTCAGGGTTCCCTGCCCTG
>LOJH01026183.1:3754-15969 GCA_001685095.1 Ellobius talpinus
TGCCTCTGCCTTCTGAGTGCTGGGATTAAAGGCGTGTGCCACCACTGCCTGGCTCAGAAAGAAATTCTTAAGACCTAAAATTTTAAGACTGTGCCATAACCTTCTTGAACACATGCAAACTAAACACAAAGCAGTACTGATGCTAGGCTTGAGTACTAACTTACTCACCCACAGGGTAAGACTATGCCCAAAGGGGATCTGATTATCCCCCCACCTTCTTTTTTTTCTTGGGCAAAACGAATCCTGTAACATGCATCCATTATGTCCAGCCCACGGCTGCTAAGACAGTTGCTTCCCGTGCATGAGAAATATTCCCATAGAAGATAATTTATGGAAATCACAATTCACTCATAAAGCTTCACGGAGTTCCTTTTAAGGACTACACAATATACTTAAGTAAAGACGCAGATAAGTCACATAGTACGGAACCACACATTCTGCATATATAGTAGCAAGAGTAAAACCAAAGAAGAGATGCCATTAGGGAGGGCTGTGCCACTCAAGATGGGTTTGAAATGCCAGTGACATAGGAAGGTCCTCGTTGACGTACGGTCTGGCTCCTTCCCTCTTCATATAATGGCCAGCTTTTCAGGACTATTGACTGGTGACATCTCTGTTTGTGATTGTCTAGTGCACAGTGCTTCGAAGGTGTTAAGTGCTTTGAAAATCCCAATGATAAACATCTGGAGCCAGCACAGAAGCCGCCAGGAAGCTAGCTTGTCTGTGGGGGCAGCCACCTCTATAAAGGCAATAAACACAACCCGTGTATATAATGCTCTGGGGATGGCAGTCTTTCTGCCTCCTAATCCCTGGTGCTTTCCCTCTGTAATGACTTGCCAAAAACAAGGCACTCAGTGGAACATTAGAGCCCAAAGAATGACTTCCTGCTAGATGAGATACCCGGGCTGGGGAGGTACGCTCATGGGATACAATGTTACAGAGACACAGGAGAAATTAGAGTCCAGTTTGACCTCCCTGTGAGGACTCACTCTTGTGTTTCTTCCTGGTTTCTGTCTGCTTGTAACCTGGGGTCAACTGAGGTTAAATCTTTTAGTTGATTCGTTTTTGTTTTATTTTGTTTTCGTGACAGGGTTTCTCTGTTTTGCTTTGGAGCCTGTCGTGGAACTAGCTCTTGTAGACCAGGCTGGCCTCGAACTCACAGAGATCTGCCTGTTTTAGTTGATTCTTGAGAAACCACTTCCAGTTTGTATTTTGAGGCACAACCTTTCATCCCAGTCACAACAAAAAGCTAATTACTTCAACCCGCACTTAGCCCGTAGCCTATTTCTTGTCACCAGTCACGGAGGTTATGTTCAAAAGTATCAAACTTAGGTCAGCTTTTTACAACTTCTGTTAAACATTTCTTGGAATAATACACCTTTTTTATTTCCTTAAATTCTCCTAGAGAGTGTTCTTGATTTGGATTTTTTCTCCACCACTTTAATTTATATCAGCAAACAATTTTTCTGTCTTTCACCTGTTTCTCCACTAACTGTGCTCTCCTCTAAATTGCACCCAACTGGCACATTACACAATGCTCATTCATTACAAATTCATTTCACATCCTGCTAGGTGGGATACCTGGGCTGGGGAGATGAGCTCGTAGGATACAAAGGTACAGGGACGCAGGACTTTTGCTTCCCTATGAGGGAAGCTTGCGTTTCTTCCTGTTTTCTGGCTGGCTTCAGGAGAGAGGCTGCCAGTCTCATGCCATCAATATGTATCTTTATTTACTTCGATATTCAGAGTTTACTTTTCAAAGGAGTGTATAAGGGGCTCAGCCCAAAGAAAATACACAGTATTGAAGTCATTCATTCAGCCAACAGTTACCCCCACCCAGTGTGAGTATATGTGTGTTTAGTATGGTGTGTGTGGTATGGCAGGATGCACAAACCTGTGTGGGTATGTGGGGGGGGGGCAGAGACCGATATCAGAATATCTTTCTCAGTCACTTCTCCCCTTTATTTTTGAAACATTATCTCTCACTAAGCATGAAATTCGCTCTTTCGGACAGGCTGGCTGGCCAGTGAGCCCCAGGATCTGCCTGTCTTCACCCTCGAGCTCTGGGCTTACACACCAACGCTACCATACTCATATTTTAGCATGGATGCTGGAGATTCCTCATGCTTTCATAGCAAACACATTACCCACGGAGACATCTCCCCATCCTTCAACACTTGTTTGCCGAGTACGATGGTAGGACCTCACAGAGGAGTGGAAACAGAGTCCTCATCCACCGCAGCATCCCAAATAGTGAATCATCAAGAAACACTGCACGTTAAACATGATGGGAATTCTAACCACAAAGTTGATCACAACCCAATGTACATATCAATCAGTTTATCCCTTGTCACTCATAAATACCTGTAAGTGTTACAAATCAATCACACATTGTTTTTCAAAAAAACAATAGAGGGCTGGAGAGATGGCTTAATAGTTAAAAGCTGTTCTTACAGAGGATCTGAGTTGAATTCCTAGCACCTTCATTGGTGGCCCACAAGTTCCTATAACTCCAGCTCTAAAAGGTTCAAATTCCTTTGGCTCCAAGGGCATCTGCACTTACAGGCACCTACCCATATATACACACGGGGGAGCAGCATGTACAAACACAGTTATGTGTATATGTGTATGCAGTACACACACACTTAAGAATAAATATAAATAATAAAAACATAAAAAATGGTGGATTAAACAGCCAGAGATGATGAAACCATGCCATTGTCTTCTGATAAATAATAAGAGCAATAGTGGTGGAAACTTGGGAGTCCACATGTGATCTGGCAAAACCTGGCCAACTGCTTTCATCTGAGAAATTTAAATAGGTGTATATAGGCTGAGTCATGCCATGACATAAAAAGAAAGACTAAGGATGAGCAGAGGGGGCAAAGAGAAAACTTAGCTTACTAGATCATAGGACTTTAAGGAGAGAGTTATGGGTGCTCAACTAAGTTTGGGGTCAGAAAAACTTGAAGCCCATTGTTGGGGGCAACCACTGACTGACAGGCTGTGAGGAACAATGTCAGTCAAACTCGGACTCTCAGTGTGTCCATCAGAAGGAGCTCTATCTGCTCTACCATTATGGAGGGGAATGTGGGATACTAGGAAGTCTCTGAGTGCTCAGCCTCCATTTCTTCTCACATAAAACAGAAACGATCTTATTTCAGTAGGAAAAAAACCCATCGTGTCAGCTAAGTGATTAATTAGGAATATAAAGAAGATGAGGGGATGCCTCAAGTTAGCAGTGAGCAGGGTGGGACCTAATCCCAAGATCCTGCTCCTTGAGGGATAAAGAAGAATCAGACACAGAAAGAAGGAGCAGAAAGGCCAGCAAAAGAACAAGCCAAGCAGTATTGAAAAGCCAGACATGGTGACAAGCTTGTCATCATCCACTAGGAACGGGGAGGCTGGAAGATGATAGGTTTGAGGCAGCCTTGACTATAGAGGGAGTTCCAGGCCAAAATGAACTCTGTGTGTGTGTGTATAATATAGTATATCTATAGTAAATATATATTATATCTATAATAAATATATAGTATACCTATAGCAAATATATACGTATATATAAAATGTCTAAATCATTCAGTACAGAAGATATTTTAATGTTAGTTATGTCTATTAAAGAGTTCCAAGCTTTCTATCATTATAGTGTGTGTGTGTGTGTTCAGGTGTGTGAGCACAGGCATGAGCAACCTATGGAGTTTGTGTGGAGGTCAGAGGTCAACCTCAGGTGGTGGCCCTCATTTTCCATCTGGCTTGAGGCTAGGTCTCTGTATTGCTTCTCTGCTACATGAGCCAGGTTAGCTGGCCCATGAATTTCAGGAATTCTCCTGTCTCCCCCCTCCCACCTCCTCAGAGGAGTCCTGAGGGTACAGACACTCGTGCTATCGTGTCCAGCTTCAGCCTGGGTCCTGGCGTTTCCCATCTCAGGTCCTCGTGTTTATGCAGAAAGCATTTTTATCCATAGACTAATTTTCCTCATCCTTTACTTTCATCTTCTCATCTTGTCATAAATGCCTTACCCCGAGCAGAAGGGAAAAGCAAGGATCCCCATGGCGTGAAGGAAAGTGTGAGTAGGGATCTGAGGTCACTCGCTGTGACTTTGTTGTCCCCAAGTCCCTACCCTTGTACTTATGAAATGTGACTCCCTGGCAACATGGCCCTCCCTGCTAAGAGAGTGCTGTCTCAAAGACAAGAGAGCAATGCCAAGCTTCACCTCTCAAACCCGGAATCGGCTCCTTCACCTCACCTACCAGGAATTCCTACTTCCATGACTGCATCTTGAACTTATCAAGCTCACTGTTGTACATTTAGATCCTGTACTTTGTTCTGTCTACTTCTCAATCTTTGAACTTGTGTGCCTAAAATGCAACTCTCACTATTGTTCGCAACCATCTACCCATTATGCTCAGCAGGAGTAGGCTTCTGATTGTCAGTAAGGAGGAGCTTAGAAATGAAGAAAGGTAGTGTTTTCATTGTTACCGAGGTTTGCTTTGCTGCAAGGAGGCGTTCACGTTTGCCTGAAGCTGCCAAAGAGGCACCGCCATGGTCTAACCTTGCTGGGTCTCACAGGCAGTCTGAACACTGGATCCAGCTACACCTGCTGGCTCCTTCCACTTGTGGGTTTCCACACAGGCATTAATCTGTTTCCATTTAACTCCTATCAAAGGATTTATCTTTGCTTTTCTTTCATTATCTGTCTAAGCAACAATAGGATCCCTCACAAACAACAGGATCCCTTATCACGGTGGCTTAGTCTGTGGAAGGGTGGACTGCCGTGGCCTGATGCTGCTTTAAAATAAAAAAAAAATCCATTGTCTAACCTTCCCTTTCCTGGATCTCAGTGGTCTATACATTTCCTCTACCTCTTACAGTTTGTCACATTTTCATTCTTGGTGGCTGCTTTAAATCGTTGACAGTCCCAATAAAACCACTGTGATTAGTGATCGGTCACCATCAACCATGCTACTAAACACTTGAGACAGGCCTCTGTTTACATTTTGAGTTTTTTTTTTCTTTTTTGAGAATAGTTGTTTAGGTAAGCAGATGACTTGAGTAGTATCTAGCTGACTTTGGTAAGAGATAAAGATGTATTTTAAAAAGCAAAAACAAAACAAAACAAAAAAAAAGAGAACCTCCCCTAAGTCAACCACTCTTAAATGTCTCTGTGGTGTTTGTAATGTTTAAATACCATAAGAGGAAAAAATTCTTACTCTTTTTTTCCCCTTGACTCCATTAGCCTTCTTAGCACCGTTGCCTTCAATTAGATAAGCAAGCTATTTTATTATTTATTTATTTAGGTTTATTGGGACAAGGTTTCTCTGTCTAGCCCTGGCTGTCCTGGAACTCCCTCTGTAGACCAAACTGGCCTCAAATCAGACATCTACCTGCCTCTGCCTCCCAATGCTGATACTAAAGCCACCGCCCGACTAACAAACTGTTTTAAATTACAGTTAAATTGTAACTTTTTTTGTTTCTTTCTAAACTCATTTTTAGCCATCTTTAGGGCTGCTTCTCGAGACAACTGGAGACTCGGTATTTTTTAAAAAGGGGCAACAGGAACCCTGCAGGCATTTTCGGTCCTAATCTTGACCATAGAGACGATAAACAGGGGTCTGGCTCCTTC
This sequence comes from Ellobius talpinus, assembly GCA_001685095.1. Taxonomy (NCBI): domain Eukaryota; kingdom Metazoa; phylum Chordata; class Mammalia; order Rodentia; family Cricetidae; genus Ellobius; species Ellobius talpinus. The sequence continues at coordinate 9,378 of LOJH01026183.1, forward strand.
CTGTCAGAGCCACAACCCTGAATTTGCCTAGGCAGGTTCCAGCTCCCAGCCAGGGATGTTTCTGATTTCAGGAGCCCCTGGGGATTTCCTTGGGGGCTTATCAAGAAAGAAATTGTATAGATAAAAGAGGGAGGGAGGTTACTCCCACAGATCCTGTTTGTGAGTTCTTGGCCTTTGTCCTTTATTTCTCCTGATATCTGCCCTTAAGGAAATGTTTTTAGAGTCCATTCATTTTTTTGAAGGCAGGGTTTTTTTTTTTTCCCCTGTGGTTGATGGGACTTTTGAATCCGTGTAAAGGCTACAGTGTGGTCGGGAGACCCTGTTATTTCAGGACCTGTGCTTAAGCGCCTGCGCAGGCTGCCCAGTCGTCACTGTTTACTTCGGGTTAAGGGAAAGCCTTCATCTGCTCTGTTTGTGGGAGAGCTTGATACCTTGCAGTGTGCATTTCATGCAGTTTTTGTTGTTGTTGCTTATTTGAGCCCCTCCACCGTCACCCCAGTCCTCCTGCTTGTATCCCCTTAAAGAAGCGTGGAAGACAAGCAGGAAAGGAATGGAGCCACCTGGTAAAGAGTCAAAGGTAAATTCTCACTAATTTAATGAAACTCCCGATAGGTATTTCTACAATTTCACATTTTTGAAAGTTCTCCATAGACTCCTAGTCGTTTTCTCTCTCTCTGGATTTTGTGTTTTTGATATTTAGAAGACACAAGTGTTTACTACTAACCAAAGAAGGGATAGGAAATTTTAAGGTGTGAGGGAAAGTAGAGAGAATACAGTCTCTGCCAATTAATTTGAATCTCTTTAACTTAACACAAGTTACCGAATGACTAAGCCTTATTAGTCATTAGGAAAACCACGCTGTTAGTGGGATTAGAGGTAGTACAGGAGCCATCTCCGTTGGCGATTTCCGTCTGTCTATAAATCAAGAGTAAATAGAAGAAGAAGAAGCAAGGACCGGAAGAAAAAGAGTAATGTTCAAGTGTTGGCTCTAAGAGCTCAAGGTCACGACAAAACAGACAAGCTAGTCTTCATAGACCTTCTCTGGTGATACTGTCTCCTGATTTCCCTGTGCAAAACACACGAAGTTGCCCTCAACTGAATGTAGAATATTAGCATCGAAAGAGCTAATTTATGCTTCTGCCTTATCTACTCACAGGGACTGAGGATATAACTGATAATATAGAGTCACAGAAAAAGTTTAATTCCATAGGTCAACCACAAAGATTGTTTTAAAATGATGATGTATTGTTTTATTGGTGCATACATGTATGAGCCTGCATGAGTCTATGAGCAATACACACGTGCAGGAGTCTCTGAGTCCAGAAGAGGGCGTCAGGACCGCTGGAACTGTAGTCACAGGTGTTTGTGAGCTGCCATGGGAGTGCTAGGAACCAACCCTAGGTACTCTGGAAGAACAGTGAATAAGAACTCGCCACTGAGCCATCTCTCTAGTCCCAGATTAATTAATTAATATTAATTAATTTACTTATACTGAGGCAGCCAAGATGTCTGTGGGAGTGGGTATGATCTTTCATGGGTGGGTACCACACACCTCTTTCTCATTGCTCTCGGGGGTTGATATGACATTTTCATTTTCATTTGGATTCAGAAACCCTCAGCTTCTGTAGGACTGACTCCTTGCGTCAGTACATGAGAATTACCAACAATTCCAGCATTTGCTGCTCATAATACAATCTACCCTCCTTCCCTGGTGTCTTGATATATGGCCTGCTATAAATATTGACAGTTATGTTGCTGGAAAGAATAACATGGAGAAATCTTTTCTTGGGTTCCAAATTACATTTCTTGGTTAATTGATTGGCCAGCTGTCTCTGCTGTGTCTTGACCTCCACAAGAGCCAGCAAGATTGATGGTTTCAACAGCCTTTCACGGAGCACTGGAGCATGCAGATCTAGCTTTTGTTAGGTGGGGAACACTAAGGGCTTGTGTAGTGCGTTATTTAGATGGACTCAGAGGCTGATGAGTTGGGAGGCAGACAAATGCCCAGCTGAAATACAATGACTGCAGATCAAAGGAGCCGATAGGATGGAGAGTTCATGAAATGTGAATACAATTCCATGGGAGGACTGATGCTCACGGAAGCAAAAAGCCAATCAAGTTAAATATTCATTCCAGCCACAAGTCTGGAATTCTCTCACCGGGACATGGGCCTCTAGGAAGTTTGCTCAGCTTTTCAAGGTCTCCACAAGGAGAGAACAAAGCCATCAAGGGTGCTCTCATTCTGGAAAGCCTGCTGCAAGATTTCAGGCATCAGAGGTCAGCAGCTACCACTGAGAGTTCATTGCAGTCGACCCCAGGAAGAATAGGACCGACACAGGAGTTCTGAAGGAGCCCTCGCCATCATCACCACCAATGAGCCCGATGAATGTGACACTTTAGAGTTATTGGCCACATTGCCCCAGAACTGGTTTTCTCCCCATATATCAAACAAACCTGAAATGCACAGCTTAATCTACTTGCCATAAATCAGATGTTAAGAGGGTGTGTAAGTATTTCGATCCTGGAATATGGTGCTTTGATTGGAAAGGACCAACACATTAAATAAAAACTGTTGACCACCTTTGTAGCCACATGCGTCTTCATTACGATCAAAATCTAAATGGCTTTGGGGAGTGGACGGATAGGACGCTGTTGTGGAAAGAAAGCACAGAAAAGTAGAAACTAAATCCGACTAGTTTAATTGGATGGTAGGAATTATTCATGCCTGTTGAGGCATTACACTTGACTTTATAGCCTCTCACCATGTGTACCTTAACTCCATATGCAGATTAATGAATGAATGAAAATTTGTTATACTTTATTTGCTCATATTTTGGAAAATATTCTACAGAGATGACTTACCTCTGTTATGTTCCTTTTCTGCTTGGCTTTTTTTTCTTTTCTTTTTTGGCTTATCTTTACTAATAACATTGTCCATGTGCATAGATTACAATGGAGATTTTCAAAATTACATACACACACACACACACACTTCCTCTGAAATAACTGAGGAGTAGAAACTGCCTCATCCTTTCAACTGAGTGTTGCCACTTTGACGCAGGCAAATGAGGAGAAGTAGAATCACGGAGCCACCAAGCTGTCAAGCATCCTTCTGCTGCATAATAACTCAGCAGTAGTCTGCACTAATGGTGTTTATGAGCTGCCAGGCTGGGATCGGCCCCAAAGCACGGAGGCATTTTCTCAGTGGGCTTCTTCTTGGGGGGGGGCTCTTTGCAAGCTGGGGACTCTTTTAGGTACTTCTCAGCCAGAGCTGTCTCCATTGGCCAAAGAGTTTTGCCATGAGCTGTGTTCAGTCATCACCTTCAGGTCCATATTGTTTTCAAAATGTTTAGGACATCAATATAATACCATAAAAATTACTATGTAGGACAGGCCACAATTGTAGGTGGATAGACATTGTTCATTTATTTATTTGATATTATAAGCTAAAGTCAAATTCTTCCCCGAGTTTTATGGAGATCCTTTTGTCCTAAATTCAAATAGCATAATCAAATGCAATAACAGCCATGAGCCATGAGTAAGAAGTAGATTGTATATAGACAGAAGTAGAGCCCACCCACGTCGCGATAGCTGAATAAAGGCAAAAGAGAAAGTAATGGAGCAGCATGGGTCAGACCATCCAAACCGCCTATTGATAGTAAAATGATGCAAATATTTGGGAGGCCAAGAAGGAAATCGCTAATCCCTAATATATTTTAAGTTTCATTTTGACACCCACAAGCTGAAACTACCTCTTTGGGGTGTGGGCCCTTACCTCAGCAAGGAATATAATTGAATCTGGAAATTATTTCCAGGCATGCTTGTTAGGGCCTGCGAGTTGTGCTCCCTGAACAGAGCTTGCACCGAGCTAGTCCTGGGCTGAGTTCTGAGGCAGCAGAGCTTGCTCACAAAGAAGGGCTGTGTCCACCTGCTCTAGAAAATCTGCTGAAACACCAACTCCACATGGATTCATGTAAAACATCCTTTTCTGGGAATTTAAAAGTCACTTAAGAGACCGGCTCTGGGTGTCGTGATCCTCAAGTCCCTTCCTAGTTCCTATAACTGAAGGAAGAGATGGGTCGGCAAGAGTTGAAACGCGAGGCCTGCCGAGAGCAAGGGTCTCATACTTGCAGGTGGTAAGGATCACCATCCTCGTGCTTCTTAATATTATGTATTTTCATTCTGCCTCGTATTTTGATTTATGTTAAAAAATAACTTTGTATATGTTCTTTAGTGGTGACCAAGGGCATGTAAGTTTCCCCACAATATTATAGAAGAGGAAGGAATTTCAGTTGTATGCAAACACTGAGCAAGGGCTCATTGAGCACATGTGTGTGGAAGACACAGAAAAGCAGAACCCGTAGCCCCAGCCCAAGGGTGGTGAAAAGAGCTGACAGAAGCAGTGGGCACTGATCTTGCTTCTATACATATGTTTAGTAAAACAGCTGACCACCCCATAGCAATAGAGAGTATAACGGTAGTCTCCAGGGGCTGGAGACTGAGATGGGTCTGGGGAAAGGGAAGATGTAGATGATCATAGGGTGCAGGGTTGCAGGAAGCTAGTAGTAAGTTTCAGTGATCTATTGTACAACATGGTGACAACGGGTCAGAATGTAATGTGAATTCCAAAATTGCCAGAAGAATAGATTGCAAATGTTATCACCACCAAAAGGAGCCATAATGAGAAGATGAAGCCATAGATATGGTGGTTTGATTCAATCTTTCTGCCATGTATACATCGAAATATCATATTTTATCCCATAAATAATAAAATTGTCTTTAAGAAATTAATTAATTAAGATAGAAAGCAAAAAGGAAAGAATGTTAGGCAAAATAGCTTGAGATCCCACTGAGCAGCAAATGTCAAATGAGTGATCAAAAAAACATGAGGGTCACCAAGAAGGAAGAAGCCATTGCTGTCGTCCACAGATGGTAATTCTGAGAGAGGCACTGTCACACAATGGTACATTTATGAAGCCTGAAGTCAGAAAATCTGGGTTCAAATCTTGCTTTACCACTGAGAACTGTAGGACCTTGGGGGAAGCCTGTCTGTTTTGATTTCTTCTTCTGTAATATAGAGTTGACAGCAATCTGAAAGAACTGAAATAAAGATTCAGTAGTTTAAGAGTTCTGAAGTGCTTATCACAATGTCTGCTGGGCCTTCTGTGGGTCATCTTGCAGACAGAGTTGGAGGATGGATGAAAGGGGAAGACATCATGCAGTAGCCAGTGAGGGTTTCTCTCTGAGTAGGAAGGCAAGGCGGAAGAGCATACGGTTTGTGCGCTCGCTGGCCAAATGTCCTGCCACCGAAGCAACAAATTCTAGTGAGGGTGGGGTACTGTGGCGTCAGATATGAGGAGTCCTGAAACACAAGACAGGAAGTTTAGTTTTCATTCTATGAGGTAGTCTCCCATCTTTGTCTTCCAAGACAAGCAGTAATGCTGTATGAAGACTGACAGACAACCACATGCAACTTTGAGCAGACCGAAGCACCTGCAACCAAATAAAAGTTACAAATTAATTTATGCTATTTGTGGTACATATGATCAATTAATGTTATGTCTACAGCCACCTTTCAAGAAAGAAAAATCCTAGTTTGTTTAAATAGTTTAACTTGGACCAATTGAAGCTGTGATAGTGATGTCATCATACAGGGAGTGGGGGGCCAAGGGGTGAATATATTCAGGTACAAGTATCCCAACAGCCTACTGTATTGTGCTACACTTGGCCTCCATGAGCTGTGAGCAAGCCTTGTCTTCTGCTTTATCATTGCCCCTACACTAGGCATCTGATGGTTATATAGTCTGTTGTGACAGGTTGTATATATACATACTTTCTGATAAATGCATAATGAATTCCAAACAATGATTTTAGTTGATGTTATCTTTATAGAGTCAAACCCAATCTGGTTTGGGGGTGGCTTGTCCCACCTCCTCAATAAGCAGCATCAGGTTTCCCAGCTGTCCTTTGCTAATCACTGAAGCATGCCCCAAATTTGGTGATTTGGTCCTTCTGTGCCCCATGCATCATGGGCTTGCAGTAAGGGCAGGCCTCCTGAGTGCTGAGTGACCCTGTGATAAGCATAGGCTCTCGTCCACAGCAAAACCAAGAGCAGGTCCCTGACAAGAGGAAATGGATGTAGCCGGGATGGAAATGAGAGAAGTGAGCTCAAGGTCCCACACTTCTTTGGAGCACTGCATACAGGAAGGCACTATGAGGAAGAGAGAAGGGACAGCGAGGTTAAACGCCTACAATACACGGACTGAGCTATACAGAGACTCCCCTCCTGCAACCAGGCATTCTTTAAGCCAAGTAGTGTTAGAGAACAGCCAGGCTTTAAAATCCATTTCACACTCTGGTGAGCTTTTGTTCAACAAGGCATGCTTTTGATCTCTGGGAGCAGACAGAGTGATAAACCGCTGAAGTCCGAGGCTGTCCAGATGTCTTCCTATAATAACCCTATACCATTTGTTAGTTACACATGACAGTCACATCTGCATGACGGTAAATCTGCATGATCCAAGGGAACCATTGCAGTGTTGTATGTGTGTGTGTGTGTGTGTGTGTGTGTGTGTGTGTGTGTGTGTGTGTG
>LOJH01026184.1:0-17234 GCA_001685095.1 Ellobius talpinus
GTGAGAGGTAGCCAAGAAGAGGCTAGATATAATGGGCCAGACAGTGCTTAAATGGAAAGAAAAAAATGAGTGCTAGGGACCAAGCTTGTGTCATGTGGAAGAGTAGCAGCAAACATTGTTGTCTGCTAAGATATCTCTCTGGCCCCAACCTGAACACTTTTGAGGGATCCACATGGCATCAGACCCGGGACAAGCCAGACTCCCAGCCTCATTTCCAGGCTCCGTCACCTGCATTACCCTTTATGCTGTCCTGGGCTGCCTGCTGAACACACTAATCTTTCCTAATTATTTTCCCGCTAATTAAATTTACTAACTTAGCCACTTGATGAACTTTACTTGTCCTTAATGAACCAGCTTAAATATCAGCCCTTCTGGGTCACATTTCCTGACTCTCCAAGGCCTCACAATGCACTCTGAATTTCCCCACCATTTTACCTGTTTACCCATGACTACTCTTGTGGTAGGAATAGTATTGCCCTAAGTCCACTTCTCCCATTTGTTGATCAAATTCCCAGCAAGCAGTATCTAGAGCTACTTGCTTTTACCCCAGGTATGTATCTTATATGATTACAATGCTAAGTTAATCATAAAGAGGCTATGTATCTTATATGATTACTATGCTAAGTTAATAATGAATTAGCGGGTCAATACTTTGTGCCTTTTCCAATAATCTTAGTGATTGATAGTTGTTTAACAAATGTTAGGGTTTTTTGTAATATTAATTCTCTGGTGAGTTTTCACAGAAATATCAAAGAAAAAGCAAACTTTCCAGAATAAAATGAACGATACACTGGACTGAACAATCAAAATGGCAATTAATACCATCTTCTGGGGAAAAACACCTTGAACTGAAGGGAAATCACAGCAGGTGACTGGAGAATAAAACGAAATGCAACGTGAGCACACCTCATCCCTCCCAGGGCTCTATTCTCTGTCTTCTATAATAACTGTAGGGAACAAGACCCCATCAAATGGTGAAGCTTTTAGGCCAAACATATATGTCAAAATCAGTAAAGCATGGCTTCAAAACTGAGTAGCTAATTACATGTCTATTGTAGCTCCTTGATGCCACTGAAAAATGACCCTGTCAGGAATTTTCCGTGATTGGCTTCATTTCAGGGACAGGAATGAGACACAATGAGAATAAGGAAGTTAGGTAAATCCACAACAGATCAGCTGCAGGTGAACACTAAAGCAATAATCTCAACTTTTGATCCCTTAAAGATCTGTCTCCACTGTAACAGAAACCTCTCACCTACTTGGAATATCCTGCTAGGCAAGAAAGGGGATTCTCTTCAGGAAGTAGTTTAGCAAAAACTCATTTGGGGCAAGCTAAGATTTTTTTTTTCTTTCAGCAAAGTTTATTCCTATCAGAGTTCAGAGAAGGGATGGGAAATTCCTAGAATAAAAAACCTACAGAATAAAAAGTCACAAATGTTAAGTTACTTAATACAAACCTAATTATAACTTTAAACCATGCTATTATGATCGTGAGCGTAAAACTCCATTACCACTCATGCCTCGGGCAGCAAGTCACCTGGGTCAACTATGGAGAAAGGACCCAGAGAAAGAACAGACAGGATAATTGGATAGGATGTGCAGGCCTACATCCTGAGATCAGGAACTGGGCTGCACCTACTTGATGAACCTTCCAGTGTAGAGAAGTATATTCTAGACTAAATGGTAAGAAGTGTTTCTTTAAACTGGATTACATGGCCTAAGTGTAGGTAAAGACAGATGTCCCTTTGTTTCTCACTGTCCAAGAGAAAATGGCCAAACTATAAGCTTTCATCAAGCAAGGGTCCCAGCCTCTAAAGCCATCGAGTAATGTGCAGTTGCCCAAAATCTTCCTCATGTATGTTCAGACACAGGGTATATTGTTTCATGAATCTGGTCTTGGCCTTACTCACTTTTTGTGCTTCTGGGTAGAAATCAAGCTTCTTGCAAGCACGGCAAGTTCTCTGACACTGAGCCGCATCCGAATCCCTTCACTTGTCACTTTGTTTATGAACTTTAGAGATACAAATTTATGAAAGAACTAAAAGAAAGACTGCAATCACAATACTGAGCACTTAATTTTTAAATTTTCTTCTAGTTCCCAAAAGTCTAGCACTAAAGAGAGAAGGTGAAAAATCTTTAAAAATCTCTCTGCTTGTCCAAACTGTTTGTTCCTCTCACTTTTCATTTTAAAATTTTATTGCTTTAGCACCCACAGTTTCATGAATTATGAGAAATACATAAGCCTAAACTACCTTGCTTTGAGGATCTTCTGCACCACGATGAGCTCATAGCATATATAAAGTATGTAGGACATCAAATACATGCATTGGGAACAACACAGACTCTATAGGAAGTATAACTTAATGCCTTTGCTTCAAGTATCTGCATGGAAGACTGAAATTATAAATCATAAAACACATGAGATAGTACATGTCTTTCTTATTTGTAAAGCCTTGAAACGTTATCTCAATATTTTTGAGTCAAAATTGGTAGGAATTAGAATCTTCCCTTCTCTTCTATGTAGAATAATTGTTGGCACAAATCATTACTATAAAATAAATGTAATTGTGCCTTATTTTTTCTACATTATGTATATATATCTACTTAAAGTATAATTACATGCTAACTACATATTTTAGTTTTAGCAATGGTACAAAATTTACTCCTTGTAAAATGGTAGAGAAATAGAATATTATATATATATTATAATAATATAGCTAGATTTATTAGCAGGACCCATACTCTCCCATTACTACACATCCAATTATTATTAAGTCTCATGAGGTTGCTGAACAATTTTGCAAAGAGAATAATTTTTATATTTTCTTTCTTCTCATTTATTACTATATATAATTATAAGTTATAGTGGCCGTATTAATAACTGTGTTCCAATAAGGGTGTGATTAAATATTTTGAGTATATATGTTATTAAGGAAAATTACTTTCCCTGACTGTAATTCTAAGAGACATCATAATACCATAGTATACACCATTACTCAGAGTGGATACTGGTTAAATTAGCCATAGTAATTTTTAACATTGTAATTTGGAGATCATTTATAGTAAGAAAGGTCATGATCAAGTAGATGTTTGCAAAATATGGTTTTCAAGGGATTTCTCAATGTAATTTACAACTGGCAAAGTAGCAGGTTGTTTACCCATGCCTTGTTTTAATGAATGGTGATGTTCCTTTTGCATGTGAATTATTCATGAAAACATCATGGTAGTAAATGGAGATTATCATATTCAGGGAACTCTCAAGTGGAGCTGGCTATGATCAGCTTCCTCAGGGGGAACTTCTGTCTTTTGGTCTGATTCACATCCAAGATGAGTCTCAGATACAAATTTGTGTCCAGAGGGGTGTTCTGGCGGCAGGATTATGAAATAGAGAGTAGGAGAAGGCTGGCGGTATGGACCAGACAAAGTAAGTAATTAGATGACCCCATACCTACCTGACTGGAGCAGGGGTCTTCATCTAGAAACCGTCCTCAGAGTGTCTAGGTGAAATGTCAAGCATTCCTTTCCTATCAAGAGTAAGTGTTATTATTAGGATAAATTCACACCGAGGCTTGGGAGAACTGTCCCTGTGCTGAATCAGCCTTATCTGCTGAGAATCTCTGGACCAGACTGAGTCACATTGGTGAGTGTCAACCCTGTGAGATGCTCCAGGATGTCATAATGTCTATTCTTAATTTCCCAGCTGCATCTAGTCCCTTACAATATATTACAAAGATTCAAGCCACTTCTAACTCATTATAATTGGGAAGGAGGAGTTAGGAAGAGCATGACCAGCCTTCTTAGTGTGATAACGCTTGCTTCAAACCTGCTCCTTCTCTAGGCCCCTCAATGCTCTTTTGTGGTAGCATTTCACGGCGTCTGAAATATTTGCTCACTGTCTCTCAGACTATTTGTTGACTCTGATCCCCACTCACCCAAATTTCTAATTATTTTGAGTCACTTGCACACACTTGGCTCTATCCCACCAGCCTCTGTGCCGTCTTCATACTGTCTGCCTTACAGTAGAACTCTAACAGAGTTTTCTGTCTCATATTCCTATCACAACTGTCTCCCTGTCATATCAATCTTATGTAGTTGGAAGCAGTTCACAAAAAAGTGGCTGCAAAGCTGGGCAGTGGTGGCTTGTTCCTTTAATCCAAGCACTCAGGAGGGAGAGGCAGGCAGATCTCTGTGAGTTCGAGGACAGCTTGGTCTACAAGAGCAAGTTCCAGAACAGGCTCCAAAGCTACAAAGAAACCATGTCTTGAAAAACCAAAAAAGGGATGCGTGTGCCACTTTTATTGCCCTGCAGATTTTATGAAACAAAAAGTAAAAGCTATGACACATGGTTTTATCCTAAGGGTTACATCATAATCAAATAGTGATATGGAAAGCAAGTATACGTTTTTATGAAAACATAGACTATGAAATTGTGTGTCTGTGAGTGTGTTTGTGTTAAAAACACACTTTTAAAGCTTGCTGAAAATGCTTTTGTTTTGGTAAAAGGGGTGTCCTCGAGCATTCACTTTTTTAGTATTTGTGTGTAGCTGTGTCTTACTAGCAAAGCTCGTGTCAGCAGAGTGCAAAGGCTGAGGGAAGCTGCTGAAGAAGTAAGGAAAGTTTTGCCTCACGATTCTGAATGTTCAAAGGCCTGATATCCACATCAGTTCAGTTCTGAGAAGGGCAAAAGATGATGGTAACAGGAAACACATGTCTAAATAAGTTACTCACTTTTCAATCCAGAGCAGAAAGAAAGGAAGGGACCAGGATCCTTTAGTTCCTTTGGAGATCTTGTCTCCACTAGGAGGACTTCCTACTCATTTCTTAAAGGGCCACAGCATCCCCTACTGTGAGACCCTAGGCCTTATATATGGGGCTTAATGTGGGACATTTATCCAAAACATAACTCTTATATTTCCATGTAAATTATTTTGGCTTGATTACATAAAATATTAATTTCATATTGAAGTATATGATTTAGAAATTTAAAATTTATAAGTGTGATCAAAATCACAACAATATAATAATTGAAAAGTAACTGGAATATATCACTACCTGTGAAAAATATGGATTTGAACAATACTCAGAATGAAATGTGATTATCTTTTTATAAACATCTTCAATATCACTTCAAAAGTTCTGTACTACTGACATGAAGATGACCCCACCAATAGATCACTGTAGATAAGCTTAGGACTGTGTCCATGAGAACAAGAAAGAAGTGACAAGAAGTGAGAGCCACATCTCAGAGGCTACATGACAGGATGTTAAGACAAGAGAAAGTAGAGCTACAAAGTGCCCCTGCTCAGCACAGGAAAAGCCAAGTAAATGAAACTGATGTCTCTTGACATTTGAAATAAAAGAGACTTGATGAGCAAGACGTGATGGGTGTGAGAGATGTCTTGCCACTTCCAAATGGAAGTGTCAACTACACAACTTCATCTCTGGGTCTAGGAATGAGGGGAAAGACCAGAAATGTCTGGAATGTCACATAAGGTGGTATTTAAAACTTTTGTGAAACAAACCAGAGAATGTGTCTAGATTAAGGAAGAGGTTAATGCCAAGACCTGGTAGAAGAGACAGAGGCAGAAAAGAAATCTAAAATTGAGAAATCCAGTAAATGGGGAAAAAATAGTATATCTCAGAAATGAAGACAGCAGGAGACTTCATTGTTCCCATTCTTTTAAGTAGGACATCAACTGGTAAGCAAAGGATGAATAAAGGATTACAAGGTCTTTACTGAGAGTTCAATTTCTCAGTGTGAGAGGCTAACCTTGGGAACCCTTTCCCAGGAAACTCGAGGTTCAAGGGCACAACACAAGGCTTGGGAGCTGGATTGGAAAGCCTGGAAAGATGTGAGTTCTCTGAATTACATTTAAAGTATGCATGGAGACAGGAAAAGAGAGGTTTAGTGGCAATTTGTCTCTTCTGGGGTGCAGAAAAAGAGGGGGACATCTTCTGGTTGTCTGTGCCTGAAGAACTGGACCCTGTTGTGTTGGTTTGTACTTAGAATGCTTTCTGAAAGTTCAAGACAAATTCTTAAACAGTTGATCTGCAACCTCTATAAAGTCACCAATCCCGTTTTCTTCTAAATTATTAAGTATTTGACGAGAAATTAAATGTCTTTAGAAATCACTCAACCCAAAATGATAGCTTTCCCGAGTCTCCACTAACCATCACCTCCACTCATCTTCTATTCCTATGTAAATATTTATCTCCAACCAGATCAAAACATAACCTAAACTATTACATCCTCCATTTTAAATAGAGCTACCTCCAATGGCAATGATGATGATGATGATGATGATGATGATGATGATAAGTTTACTAATTCATTGTTGGGTCTCTAAGATTTTTTGAGCTATACTGGCTCAAAAAATAAAATGAATGAATTTTAAAGTTTGTTAGATTAGAGTAAAATGAACATGAGAAATGACCAAAGAAAACAATTACATAAAATTATTAAAACAGAGACACAAATGTCTTAAACACAGAGCCCAGAGTAAAAGAAATTTGATTCTGCTTAGAAGTTTGGGAACATACATTAAAGTGAACTTACAGTGACAGCGTATGGCTTATTCTTAATTCTTTTTTTTTCCCATGTTCCAGTGATCTGTGCAACACGCTGCTTCTTTGCTGGCAAATATCATTGATATAGATACAAAAAATAGAAGCGATTTCATACGTGCAAAAAATACAGAGGTGCCACTAACCAGCCAGAAAGACTCATCTGGAACTGGGCTGATGTATAGTTCAAGACCCAATGTTACCTTCCTTTAAAAGAGAGGAACCCAATGAAAGAACATGATCTTACCTTCTAGAATTTCCATTTCTTGGAACATGCAAATCCATGGGCCACTTGCTACAATGCAGTTCACCTATAACTATTTGTGAATTTATATAATGACAAGCACACAGAACTGACTAAACACTTCAGTTAGAAAAGAAACAGGCCCTACTTCAAGTCTACTCTCTCATATCTACAGTTTTCTAATGCATTTGATTTTATTTAAAATATATCAGATCTTATCTTTTGTTAGTTATGTGAAGCTATGAAGGTAAGTAGTTGTCAGTTCTACTTTGGCTCAATCATTAATTTGATAGGAAAGAATGAGAGAAGCTAAATCAATTTAATAGTAGCTAATAGGATTGGGCACCTACTGAGAACCTTATGGCCCAAGGATCTTTTAAAACACATGCAGGTAATGGATTTCACAGTTAGATAAAATGTCAAAGTAATAAAATTAAAGAAAAAAGAAACACTCCAAAACTCATATGTGAGATTGGCAAGACAACTCAGTTGGAAATAAGCTTGCTACCAAGTCAAAGGAACTGAGGCCAGTCTGTAGAACCCACATGATAAGAAAAAAAACGTGAATCCTGAAAGTTGTCCTCTGACCTCCATACATGCAGGGTGGCATACATGTCCACACATGAACATCATGAGCACATGTGTACACATACACAAGTCCAGACCACACACACATGCAATAGTAATGAATAACATTTTTAATGAATACCATTTTAAAAGATAATAAAACTGACATCAGTACTTTTATAGCAATGCAAATGAATTGTCTCTACAGAGAATTTAAATTAATGCAAAACCAGCTTTCTACAGGTTTTAATTTGATGGTTCCCATATTAATCACTGAGATGTTTAAAACTTTAACTCATGTTTATTTTGTACCATGAGAGTTCTGTTCTTTGTTTTTGCAGATCTTATGTTATCTGGAGCAACCTCTTCCTCTGACATGATGACCCCACAGACAGGGATCTAATAGGAAACTCAGCATCAAGCTCTCAGTATTGCTGATTTAGAGCAAGAATGTTTGAGCCTCTAGACCAATTAGGCCATTCGCCAAAGGATGCAGGTGGCCACCAGAAGCTGAAAAGGAAATTAAATCAATTATGTCCTAGTGTCTCCAACAGGCTGGCCCATACCAGCCCAGTGAGGATCCATTTCAGATTCTTGACCTCCAGAACTATAAAGTATCTAATGCATGTTATCTTAAGAAACCAAAATTTGCAGTGGTTTGTTGTAACTAGTTACCTAGCACACTAGCCTACTGGGGAACTTATCTCCTAGCCAGATAGACAAAATATTTTCAGATACCTGAATCTTCCCCAATATGCAAAATAAGCCAAGGTATAGATTACCCACATGCAATCTGCTCCTACTTTCCTATGCAATTCAAAGGAAACATCATCCACAGATCTAACCTTCAGATCTAGGATGCTCTTGCAACTGCTGTAGTCTGAATTAACAACACCTCCTTGGTCTTCTCTGCACTGACCTTCACAATTTAGTGCTGAGGCTATGAAAGACTCAGATTTCCCTTTTTGATTCTATCTTATTCTCAGGTAAGGGAGCCTCTAGGAATCCTTTAAATATCTATTCCTCACAGTTTCCTAGGGATCCAAAAGTGAATGTCTTTTGTCTGTGTTCCAGGCTCCTGCTTATATAGCACTTAAGGAGATAAATTCCTTGTGAGTGATAAAGGCTATTAGTGCTCACTACTCTAGATTTCATGGTCTGACCATGTGGGGATTTCTGTGACGCACTCATGGGTCAGAGAGATGTTGTCTTCTTTGGGTAAAAGATGACAGAGTTGGCTAGTACCACCACTCTCCTTCTGAATGGATATTCTGGACTTAAATCAATTAGGCATTTATAGCTACTAAAAATAGAATACTTGGAGACTGTGAAGAGGGATCAATTAGTAAAGTGCTCTTTAAGAAAGCATGAGGACTTGAATTCAATGCATGGGACCCAGAGGGAAAAAAGCCAGGTGTGGTCGAATGGCTGCCCTTGCAACTCTAGCACTGAGAAGGTGGAGACCAGCAGACCGATGGGGCATCTGAGGAACTGCATCAAAGGTTGCTCTCTGACCTCTGTGCATATCCACACATGCGAACCCTTAGATACCCACATGAACACACACAGGAGACTCGCTTGATATTAACTAAGTTTATTGGCCAAAACAAGCTAATGCTTCTACTAAATATTTAGGTGATTAAAAAATGTGAACTTGTGCCTAATGAAATAGGATGACTGTTTCTATACACTTATTTGGAAAGAGGTGATGTTTTGCAGGTATGGAAACATCACTTGGAAAATTATAGAAAGTTTCCAAGAGGTTTAGGTAATTTTAAAATATTGGATTGATGATAATTATTGCACAGTCTTTATCTCATGGGATTATTTCTAAATTTCAAAATATTAATTACTAAATTGTTGAGCATGATCTTAATGTATTAATTTTGCCTCTCCATTTGATATAGCACAGAGAGACCACACGAATCTCTAACTTCTGCAAATGTGGTCCTTTTTTATCTTCTTTGACTGTAAGTGACGACTTTGGCCATAGAAAGTTGTGTGTTTGTTTCCAGGAATCCTCCCATTCCCCTGACAAAGCTGCTATGTGGTAGGCAATGTGCAATTAATCATCTCCTCTGACTGGGAAATGAACATTGCTTGGAGTTAAAGCTGTAATCAATACCTGGATTGTACCAGAAACAATGGTAGGAGAAGGATGCAACTCTGTATAAGAGGGCTGGAGGGCGCACCTCTGCCAAGGGAATAAAGACTGGTCTGTCCTAATGAAAAATGACTCACTACTGTAGCATAGGAAAGGCAAAACCAGCATGGGGATAGAATGTTCTTGAGGAGGGAATTTTATTTACTGGGTACAAAGATAGGCTACCTATAATCCAATGAGGTTATCTATAAAATTATCAAAAGGAATGTGTTTAAAGGGTTTTCTTAGAGCATTATTCTCCAACAAGGTCTTATAAAGTACTGTTTGTTGTTTTTTCTCCAGAATTGTTGATCTGTCTGGAAGTCAGAGAGACTCCAAACCTTCTCTGCATGTATCGTGGACCTGGTTGTATAGAGGAAAACGTTTCCATTTTGAAAGCTCTAAGATTTTGTATCTTGTTACCCCCCCCCAGTTTGTTGCTTTAAAATCTTTTACTGTCAGTGACTGAACAGCCAATCATTATTTCTTGGTGACTCATGATTTAATCATAATCAAGTGTTCAACTTCCCTGAGAACTTCTCCAAATTGAGTTCTAACTAATATCTTTTGCTCCTTAAACACCTTTGAGATTTCTCCCAGGGGATGAGATAGGGATCAAACCCTTCTTGGGATTTGTTCTTTTAGTTTGTAACTTTATTGTATTTTTCTTTCGCCATAGTCACCCATGTATTCACATTTCCCTCTATGAAACTCATAGTCATCCAATAGTTTTTAAATGAAAATTAAATATTTAATTTTATCTTCTGGGTTGATCACTCCAGAATTGATGAACTACCATGAATATTCTTATTTTGTGGCAATATAGTTAATCGTAGACATTTAGTAGGCAGCTCTGTTTCTCAGAAACAGCACATATTGGAAGCATTGGTGATGTCACTAAGATA
This sequence comes from Ellobius talpinus, assembly GCA_001685095.1. NCBI lineage: Eukaryota > Metazoa > Chordata > Mammalia > Rodentia > Cricetidae > Ellobius > Ellobius talpinus. The sequence continues at coordinate 10,424 of LOJH01026184.1, forward strand.
TGACCTGGGATGCCATATTTCAGAAGGTTGTTCATTGAATTAGATACAACCGACATAATGGATATAGGCTTGACTTTACAGAATTGAGGCTTAAAAGAAAAACACTAATGTCTCTCGTCATCAACTCTCAGCCTCAGAGATAAATAGGAGAGGTTGCTTCTTGAAAGTTTCAGGAAATTGATAATATCGATTTACCCAGATGCATATGTAGGGAAGGTGAAATATAATGATGAGATCTTGGCTTTGTATCCTGTTATGTTGTGGATGTGAAATGCACCCACATGCTTGGGAGTTTAAACACTTGGTGCCCAGTTGGTAGTGCTCTTTTTAAAACCTTTAAAAGAGAGAGCCCCACTGGAAGAAATAGATGAAGTCATACTAGCCCCATGCTAGCTAGAGTTGCCCTACCACATGACTGTAGACAGATGTCACGAGCCGTCTCATGCTCTGCTGCCCCTCCCTTGGGTTGCTTCCATCTCTTGCTTCCCTCACTGCTTAGACTCGACTGTGAGACAGGGTAAATCTTTCTTCCCTTAAGCTGCTTCTGTCAGATAATTTGTCACAGTGACTAGAAAACTAACTACTGCACATCTTACATTGAGAAGGCTTTTAAAGTTTAATCAGAGATACATTATGAAACTGCTAACAAAGCAAACTTAAGAAGGCTCACATTAGCCCGATGACTGGCACGTTGCCCTTGCTCTGTATTTATTTCTAGGGTGAGTGAATAAATCCCTATCTGCCCCTAGCAATCTTACTCTTCTCCAAGTCAGTAAATACTTAAAGAGTTAGTGATAGTTGCTCTCATAGGTTTTAGAGACACTATGGCAAAGAAAAAAATCACAGAAATCACAATCTTGATTAACTTTTTGATGCACACCTAAAAACCAGCATTTTACTCTCTTTAAGTGGATTTTGTGTAAACATACTTTAGGAAGCCATTTTTCCTTGGGGATAACATAACAATACAAAATATAAATTTATCTCTAAATCTAGAAGGGCCAAAAGCAGAAAATTCTGTCTACAGGAATAAGTCAGAATAGAAAAAGAATTTTAATAAGTGAAAATATTCTTGTTGTCAAAGGTTAAAAAAATACAAATATGAACTTTCAATTGTATCTTTGAAGAACTCATAAATATATCTTACATATTATTTCTTTATAATGTGAAGTTTAAATCAATGATACAATGAGTATAAAAAATACCTGTTTAATAGACCTGCCAAAATGAATTTATGTATGCTATAATAACTCACCAAACATTTCTTTCAGCTTAAAATAAAAATTTAGAAGACAGAAATTAGTCAAACTTCCCAACAAGCATTAAAAGGATTTTCTTGCTTTTTGCAAATAAAACATTCAAAACAAAATGTTCTTTTTGATTTAACCTCCATTTTTGGGGTCTTTTGTTTGCTTGTTTATTTTGGGTTTTGGTTTTTTTGTTTGAAAATAGATTCTTCTCTCACAGAATATATCCCAAGCACAATTTCTCCTTTTCTCTTCCTTCCATTCTTCCAAACTACCCTCCACCTCCCCTCTTCTCAAAGACCCACTTCTTGTTCATTTCACTTCAGAAAAGAACAGATCTTCAAGAGACAACAGTCACATAAGACAAAACAAGAAACCGTAAGACAAGGCACTTGAGGCTATACACGACCAACCAATAGGAGGAAGGCAATCCCAAGAGCAGTCAAAATGGTCAGATACACCTGCTTCCACTGTTCATAGTCCCACAGAAACACCAAGCTAACAGACATCCAATATACACAGAGGACCCAGTGAAGACCTGTGCAGACCAGGTGCTTGTGACTTCAGTCTCTGTGAATCCATATGAGCCCTGCTTAGTTGATTCAGTGGTGTTCTTCATCCTCTGTGACTCCTATAGTCTTCCCTTTTTCTCTTCCATGGGGAAATCCAGTCTCTGAGGGGGAGGGACCCAATGGAGACCTTCAGTTTGGACTCTCTCTCAACATATCATCTGGCTATTGGTCTCTGCATCAGTTCTCATTTGCATATGGAGGAAGTCTCTCTAATGACAACTGATCAAGGTACCTATGAGTATAAAATATCTATGAGTGTATCAGAATACTATTAGAAATCATTTCGTTGATATTTATTTTTTGGCCAGCTGTGTTTTGTTCTACCTTAGGTCTCTGGGCTATCCAGTCTCAGGTTCCTGGCTTTCCAGGCAGTGTAGGGCATGGACTCCCTCTCATGGTGTGGACATCAAGTTAAACTAGACATTGGTTGGCCACTCACACCAGTTCTAGACCACCATTGCCCCAGGACATCTTGCGGGCTGCACAAATTGTAGGTGAGGGTTTTGTGGCCGGGTTGGTGTCCAGGTTTCAATTTGGTAGAGTCCCATGCCCACAGGGGCTAAGACGTGGAGGCAAAGATTCAATGCAGGCGCGAGCAAGACATCTCTACATTCAATGTGCAGTCTGTATGTTGTCCTTGGCAATAGTGCCTCCATGTCAGTTTTCAGAGAGCAAACTTCTATCCTAGCACCTGGGTTGTTTAGGGCTTTCCACAGGATACCCTTGGCCAACAACTCAACAGGATGCAACCCACTCCCACCACTGGAAACCCTGACTGCCTACAAAAAACTCTCCATTACTAGGAGTTCTCGCGAGAGTCACCCTAACAGATTCCAGGAAATTTCCACTATAGTAGGCTTCTGCACAAATCCCCCAAGCCCTCTCCCTCTCCAATTGTCTGTCCCCACACTCTCTCCCTCCATCCCTCCCACACCACCTGATCTCTCCTGTTCTGCCCCCAGTCTACCATCAAAACCTCTTCTATTTCTTCTTCCCAGGGAGCTCCATGCCTTGCCCCCGCTTTCCCCTCCTCCTGGTCCCAGGTGTCCTCTTTACCTTCCTCTACCACTACGTGACTTGTAGCTTGATTATCATTTACTTAACAGCTAATATCCACTTATAAGTGAATCATACCATATTTGTCTGAATCAGAATGGTGTTTTTTCTAATTTTACCAATTTGCCTGCAAATTTCATGATGTCATTTTTTTCTGCTGATTAAAACTCCATTGTGTAAACGTGCCACATTTTCTTTATCCATTCTTCAGTAGAGGGAATCTAGGTTGTTTACAGTGTCTGCCTATTATGAATAAAGCTGCAATGAACATGCCACTCTTGGGCATGTACCCAAAGGATGATCTATTCTATCATGTTCTTTTTCAAGGTTCATATTCCCATATATTTTCAGCACTCTTGAAGCTTGTACAATAATTATACAAAAAATAATTAAGTAAAAGTTTCATGAAGAAATAATGAGCTAAAATAAAACAAGAGACTGCTTATTATAAATCATGTGACTTTGATCATACTTAATTTAAACATCTCCATGTGCTTATCACCCAAAGAATCTAGACATCCACATTATAAATGAATTATTTATTTCTCTGATTGGCCAGAACATTTATATTTACCTTTATTCTATAGAGGGGTTATTTTTATTTATAAAAATCAATAGAGTTTTATGTATCGGCTTGTTGGAACATTATCATTTTCTTTTGGTTTTGCTTATGGAAAGACAAATGTTTTACTAGCTTGTTTTCTAGTTCAGCATAGAAGTGAAAGCAGAGAACCATCAGTGAAAAAAAGATGAAAATGGTAGCCCCTCATTTTAGCATACCCAGTGAGTTTAATCTTATTTCATCACTCCTTAACTTTTGTCATCTCATTCTTGACTTTGTTTCCATCTAATATTTCATCCCATTTACCCAAAAATGTTGATATCCATATATTATATAATGTTGTCTGTTTAGCTTTATTTTTTTGATGTGACTCTTATATTTGCTGATTAGTTTAAACATTCTTATTGTTTAGTATTTAACTTTAAGATGGTTAATAAAGAGTTGAGGTTTCTGTTATATCAGATATTTGATTAAATTTTCATTCTTCTCAGTTTTCACTGTAATGCTATCCTCTTTGTTAAAGTGAAGAGGAAAGGGCATATTTCATGTTTCAAGTAACACATCACTTAGGGAAGTCAGGGCAGAAGCTCAGGGTAGGAATGGAGTCAGGAACTGAAGTAGACACCCAAGAGGAACACTACTTACTGGCTTGCTCCCCCTGCCTTACTCAGTTACCCTATAATACAGCCCAGGCCAACCTGCCCCAGGATGGCATCACCCACAGTGATCTGGGCCCTTCTACATCAATTCACAGTTAAGCAATTAGCTTAGAAGCTAATCTGATGGAAGAAATTCTTCCATTGAGATTCTCTCTTCCTAGGTATGTTAAGGCTTGTGCCTAGTTGACAAAAACTAACCAGTACCATCTATCCTTTGTCAACTCTGATACACAAACACATTGCTTTAACCTTTCCTTTGTTCCCCAAATCATATGCTAATATCACAAAACAGTACAACTTTAGAAGTGTCACAGTCTTGCCAGGCATGGTAGTGCATGCCTTTAAATCCCAGCACTTGGGAGGCAGGTGGACTTTGGTGAGCAAAGGCCAGCCTAATCTACAGAGTGAGTTCCATGACAGTCAGTCAGGGCTATACAGAGAAATCCTATCAAAAAAGATTTTTTAAAAAATGTGAAGTCCTTGATGCATAGGGAGGAGCTTGGTCCCACCTTAAACTTGATATGCTATGATTTGTTACCTCCCATGGGAGGTCTGCCCCCTTTCAAAACAGAGGTGGAGTGCACTGATAGGGAATAGATGGAATCAGGGGAGGGGAGGGGAGGAGAGGAGGCAGGGGAAGCCGTGATTTGTATGTAAAACAAATGAAAAGGTTTCATTTAATATTGATGTCTACAATGTTCTTAAATATCCAGTCTTTTAACTGTGCTCCTATAAAATCCTGTGGCTGGGACTGTGGTTCTTCCCTCTTCTTCATATGGAACTAAAGCAGGAGCAAAAATTATCTAAACAGTTAAAAAAAAAGACAACTCACTGAGTTGCTGACTTCTGAGAACTTTTATATAAAATTTTTGCAAAAAAAATAGAACTCACAAAGCAAGTCCTTGAAATGTCATGCATTGCTAGGATAAATGTACCTCTAAAACCTGGCATCAAGTCTCAAATACTCCTTAAAACATAGTGTTTACAACTTCCCCCAGTGGTATCTTTTTAAAAAAAATATGGAACTCTCTAATTTTCTATCTTTAATCCCTGTTATTATATTACTTTGAGATTTTACATAGAACTGATGTTGGGATGTGCTATATCCTTTCAAAGTCTACAATTTATTTCTGAATTGAAGCCACAGAGGTGTTTTCCCCCTTTTCCAAATTTGTGAGCTTGCATGTTCCTTATTGAGCATCAAGGAGTTGCTATCGTGACATAAATAAATGAAAATGACAGGAAAAAATGCCTACCATGCCATTCTAAATCCTACACCTGCTGTGAAGCCTGGGTCTATGCTTGTGGACCTTTGAAATGTCACTGGTGCTTGGCCCCTGCAATCTGGTACAAGACCAAAGCAAAGCTGGATTCCACATATTACAAATTTCACACTCCAGGGCCTTCATTGAAAAGAATTTTGTCTCTTCTTTCTGCCAGGACATGATAAGAAAGCACAATGGAGGGAGGGGATGGGACGTGCTATCCCATGCCAGGAGTTTGAAGGGGGAGCTCTCCGCTGCCAGCAAGCCAAGGATTTCCTAGTAGAAGAATTTTCAGCACTGTCCACATATTGCATTGAGATCACGCCCAGCCTTTCTCTCTGCCTGTCATGTGAATGCTGAGAAACCAGAAACTGAATACAATAGTGCCAGGCGAGTGTGTGGATGGAGGAGGCTCAATTCTGAAAAGCAAAGCTCCAAAAATGCACACTGCCCACAAATCCCCTGCCATCCTGCATCTTGTAAAGCACAGTTACTGTAAAAAAAGTTCATGGGTGGACACTACGGGTACTTTCTCAGAAAGGAAACAATTTGCACGCATGCATTAATCCATCCTTAATCATCATCAAATCTCACTACCAAAACTGCAGTTATCGATGTCTTGTCAGAAAAAAAAAAGAAAAAAGCAAGCAGCAGTTTGATCTGTGATAGTTAATGCAAAGGTTGGAGGGTGAACAAAGACTGGCAAATACAACAGCTTGCAGAAAGAAAAATACAACTTATTCTAACTGACACACAAGAAGATAATCATTGTACATATCTAGGGACATTGCAGGATTCTACTACACATACATGTCATGTGGCATTCGCATTGTGTTAAACATGTCTCCTCAGACATCCATCTTTGTATGGTGAAAAGATGGAAGATCCATTTATTGTAGATTTTGAGATGCATGCTGCACTACGGTCCTCTGTAGTCGCCATTGTATGAAATGCCACAGCGGGGCTTGTATTCCCACCTAGCAGGGACTTAACCAGTCTTCCCACCTAATGGTGACAGTCCCCAACTTTCCTCTTCTACTACCCTGCTCTTTCGCAGCCTCCAATAACAACCACTCTAGCCCGAAATTTTAAGAGATCAGTGCCTGACATTTCTCCTACAAATGGCATCGTACAATATTTAGCTTTCTGTGCACACTTTAGCTCATTTAACATAATAATCTTCCAGTTTGTCTGTGCTCTTGTAACACAAACAGAATCAAATCAACCCTCAAAATCTTCAGTACAGCAAACAATCAGCAGAGGAGATGACTTATAGGAGGGATATTTTCTAATTTTATGTCTGATAAGGGATTAATTTGCAAAGTTTATGAGTGACTCAACTCAGTTCGATATTAGAAAGTAAATAGTAGCTGGGCAGTGGTGGTGCACTTTAATCCCCAGCACTTGGGAGGCAGAGACAGGTGGATCTCTGTGAGTTCAAGGCCAGCCT